>JAODAL010026050.1:0-57449 GCA_025379985.1 Phyllomedusa bahiana
AAACCCATGAGAAAAATAGGGGGGTCACACATGCCTAATTCATGATCACTCCGTTGCTCCAAATTTCAAAAAGTTGACAAGTATGTTTCCAGCGCACTATACTAGGTATGTATTACCCCACATGAAGGAGACTCCACTTATGAGGATTTTACAGAAACCCTTTCTTCCCTCCCAATTAAGGGTTGGTTCAAGCAATTAAACTGTCGAGTTTTGTGTCATGGCATGTAAAAGGGGGCCCCCTGATGGATCCCCACACAAGTCAACAGTTATAGACTACAAGAGAAAATTTTAAAAGTCATATTTGAACTACATTTGTTCTATTCGTCAAATGTCCATGCCACTTGTGCAGGACACAAAAGCATGGTCTGCCTCCGACGTAGTTGTTAACGCAGTGTGGACCTAGCATAAGAATGTCCATTTGCTTTATTACAGACCTTGTTATTTGAACTTCACTCCTTTCCCTAAAACTGTAAGCTGTTTCTTCATCCCTTTGAATAAATACACAATTAGAAAAAAAAATATTGATGCAAAGTTTGAGTAGCTAATCATCCTTTTCTTTTTACATATTGGAAAAACTGAAACCCAATATAGAAAATGTCTTTACTTCAAATGTAACTTCTGAGATTTGACCCATTTTTATAGACGATTTATACAAAACTGACTACAATGGTCTGTTGGTATGATTTGCAAAGTAATGAAATTATCTCCCACACACTGAGTGGAGTTGATGAATAGGAGGGCACCACAGGAAATCCAAATGCTTGTAAGTTATCCTCAAAGTTTCATTCAGAGGATTAAGTGCTGAGTTGTCACTTCAAAAGGAGCACAATAATAGTGCATTTTAAACCCTAAAGGTTTTTTCGTATCTTGCCCCACAAAATTTTTAATTTCTGGGCAAATTGAATTTTAACATAATAAATCAAAAGGCTTAATAAAAAGCTAACACCTTAATAAGTGAGCATTGAAGGGAAGTTGCTGCATGACATACACACTGTTGTGAATATTTACCAGATTTCTTTAAATCCATGCTGACCCTTGCAGAATCAAGGCAGGTAGGAGAATGACATTTCCTGCTGAGATAAAGCTCTACCTTTTTAATATGGATAAACTCCATCTATTTGTCATGCAGAACGCCCAATCTCCACTTCTCCAGGCCTCTGTGCAGCTACATGAGGAGTATTTTTGTCCCTAGTTTACACTCCGCCTGGGTACCCCTTTTGACAAGTACTGTATGTCTAACGTGGCCTGTGGCATCAACTTGCCCCCCTCACATTCCCTGTGCAACTGTTCTTTCACCTACATTGTTGGCAGTGTTCACTCTAAGCCTTTGTTAGAGAGCGGGGCAGTGAATGGCATAATACAGAGGTGGATTAGCAACACATTCCCTACTTAGTGTGATGGATGCCTGTAACATGCTGGAGAAAAATGTTCTCTTTTCATTAAAAATACCAAATGCCACATCAGAGTAGTCTGTGCTACAGAGTTTTTTTTTTAACGTTTGAAACTACAACTCCTAAAATGACCTAAACCAAGGGTTTGGGGTTTGTGGGAGTTTGTTTTAAAGCTAAATGCTGGCCCCCCCCTTGGTCCGGAGTTTTGCTTCTTCCAAACCAAATGTATTGGCCCTCATTTTTTCAATAACCCCTTAGCTATATAAAAAAAAAGTAAGCCCTAAAAGTGTCACACAATGTGCCTGCTAAAAACAATAGTTCCACACATTACGTCTCAAAATATAATAATTCAACAAACTGTTCACCCTGAAATAATAATCTGCCCCTAAAATGAATGACACACACTCTGCCTCCTGAATTAAATAATGTACCACTAAAACCAATTATAATACAAAGTATACCCTTTTAAAGAATATTAAATACTGTGCCCTTTGAAAGTAATTATAATATACACTGTGCCCCCTGAAATTGTTACGTGCTATACCCTCCTAAAATTGTTATACACTGTGCCCCCTGAAATTGTTACATGCTATACACTCCTAAAATTGTTACACACTATGCCCCATGAAAATTCTATTACATTCTATGTCTCCTAAAAGGACTTATACACAATTTCTCCTGAAATTAATATTGATACCTACTGTAACCCCCTAAAATAGGAGTACCCCTTAATGTACCAAATACTCACCTGCCTTTATTACTGCTTAAAGATGCCAGTCTGACTTTTTCTAGCCATGCCTTACTCCTCCATTAGAATGCAGGCCAATGCTGTAATCATGCAGCCTGCAACTAAGAGCATATTGCAAATAGTTACACAAGAAGATAAAGATTCTCCTACACTTGCCAGTGCTTGATTGTTTAATTTTTTTGCACATCCTACAGACATGGCGACAATTGAGTCCAGGGAAACTGGGTCTGGATCTTACTTCTCCTGAAACCAGCTGGTATATTGACATCCAATTCAGAAAAAATGTCACCCCTATAAAAAAAAAACCCTAGTGGTTTCGGATGCTGAAGGTGTTCATGTAAGGTTTCCTGGTAATCTAGGGCAGTACTGGGGGAAATGTAATATTCTCTTGTGATGTATGGTCACAAAAGAGTGGAGGACAGTGGATGGGTTATTATCTAAGCTTTGGAGTTCACTTGCCTCTCCAGGCTCCAGCATTGTGACATTGTTACAGCTGTAACTGTACAGTTCTCTCTATGACTGGGCACAGCCCAATCATTACCAGGTCAGAAAGTGCTAGTGCGGTGAGAGGACATTTGCCCCCCTTTTGTTAAGGGTTTAGTTGCAACTTCAACCCTTTGTGACTAGTGTTGCTCGACCCGTTGAGAAAAGTGAAGTTCGAGTCGTACTTTACGATTTTTTAGAACTCGAGCCGAACCGAACATTTTACTGTTCATTCGAGTAAATGTTCGAGCTCGACATAGCATTTGACACGCTATTTTAATAGTTTTCATGTCTGAAAATTGTCGCCGCCGCGGCAGTTTTTCTGCACATTAAATCAGTCTAAAATGCGCCAGATAGTAGGATTCTCTCAAAAATCTGGCATCGGGTATGCCTTGCATGGTAAACATAATGCACCTAAAAAGGGGCATTGCGCCTAAAAAGACGCATTGCGCAAATTGCGGCACATAGCATATCATTGGTATTGTATACAATGTGCCTATCGAGGCACGTTGCACAACGGAGGTGCATAACATCATTACTAGTTTATCTAATGCGCCTCAATAGGCGCATTGTGTTATGAAGGCGGACAGCAAATCATTTTTAGGCGCATTACAATGTGTCGTGCCCGGCGTATAATGCACCTAGTTTTGGTGTACTTTTATGGATGGTAATTCCAGCTTCTCCTTATCTGTAGAGGTATAAAATTAACCCAAACATCTCCCGTTGACTTTAATGGAGTTCGAGTTTTGAGTCTAACTCAAACATTTTACTGTTTGCTCATCACTATTTGTGACCCCTATGTCACAAAGTCATTGAAGATGCCCATAGACTTCTGCTAGTCAGAGGTATGCCAAAAGTGTGTCCTATTAATAAATACTTGGCTGTTGACTACGTTTTTGAATGTTACTGTAATCTTATATTTTAAACATCCTTTTGCTTCAGTTTTGCTCTCTGAGCCAGTTTTTGTTTTTTTATATATATTGTGATGATAAAAATCTGATGTTATGCAGGTTATAGGTAGGTATATGTTCTAATGGGTAGGGTATAGGCAGGTATAGGTTGGGTATAGGCTAGGTATAGGCTGGTATAGGTAGGGTATAGGCTAGTATAGGCTGAGTATAGGTAGGGTATAGGCTAGGTATAGGCTAGTATAGGCTGGGTATAGGCAGGTATAGGCTAGGTATAGGCTGGTATAGGCAGGTAATAGTCAGGTATAGGCTGGTATAGGCTAGGTTAGGTATAGGCAGGTAATAGGCAGGTATAGTCAGGTAATAAAAAAACACTTACCTGACTCCCTCGCCGCCCCGCCTCCTCGCTGTCCGGCCTCCCGCGTGCTGTCCTCCATCTTCTCGGCACAGACGGGTGATGTCATCAGGCCGCGCATGCAGCGTGATGACACACGCTGCCTGTGCCCGAAACTCCGGGCGGCCTCGAGTCTGCGTCTGCTCGCTCTCTGCTCCGCAGTGGTATCTTCCCCTCTATGAGCTCCGGAGGAGTCGCATATAGGGGAAGAGATCGCCGAAAGCTGTCGGCTGTACTCTGCATTCTGCTATATGCGCTCCCTGAGGAGTCGCATTTAGCAAAAGTGTCCCTGCCGACGCACGGGCCATCGCAGCACCCGAGCGCCAACAGTGACTCGAGTATAAGCCGAGGTAGAGTTTTTCAGCTCAATTTTTGGGCTGAAAAACTCGGCTTATACTCAAGTATATACGGTATTTTTGAAACTGGCTACTAGTTAGAGGTTGTCTCACTATAGAAATTGATGGCAATGTGTGATAGGTGTGGCCTGCTCGGCTGTACTCAGAACACCCATTGAAATGTTTTTTTTAAGTATGTTATTTTTCTTATAGGCACATCATCATACTTAAAAAAACGGGAGGGGAGTATTCCTTTTAAAGGCAGTGATTTTTAGCTACACTTGTAGTAGGATATTTCTTATATATCTTTTTAAATGTCTACGTTGTCTTTGTGCTTGGCTGTGTTTGCCCACACAGTATTAAACTACTTCACTGTACATTAGATACAAAGATAAGGCAAATGGGTAAAACATTTTACAGAATAGCATACATCAAAAATAAACATGTTAAGGGAATAACGTAAGGAACCTTTGCAACATGGTTTGTAACACACATCTAATATGTGTATCATTTTCAAGTGTATATTTTCTATAAAAATTCTTACAAGCCATGAAAGTGTTACAATATATCATTCCTCTAGAACAAAATATCATGTTTTTTCATGGCACTATGGCTGTAAACTCCATCTGTTCTACTGTTTTATATTTGTTTTAATTTAATCCAACATGTCAGAGGATCAGTACAGTATATTTATGGTCTGCACAATGTGTAGCACCAAAAGTGTTTAATTTTCTGCCATGCTTTGACACATTTTGCTGTGCTTCATTCTCATCATTTCCGGACTGCGAGTCATTGAGTTTTTATTCATTTATGATTCACGTAACTTGCATATTTACAGTGAGCAGAAACTATGGAATATGTTGCATTAATTCTTGCAAGCTGTATAATTTAACGGCATCTAACTTAACATTTAATTGTCTCCTGGAAAGTGAATTCATGTGTCAGTGACACAGCATGTGATTAGGGAATATTGGTGATGTAGTCACAGTCTTTGGAGACGTAGCTCAAAGAATGTGTCACTCAGCGCTGGAGTGTGTATGGCTTTCTATCTGTCTGTTTGCATTCACAACTTTCTAACTCCCAGCAAGCTTGAATAATGGCATACAGCAATAAATACAGCTGGCGCCAAAAGGCCCCTGAGTTGCCGAGCCATATAATTTTCTCAGCAAGATGCAAGCTTACGGTTTTTAAATTGTGTAATTTTATGTTGTACTTTGTGATGTACAGTTATAAAGGGTAATATGTTGTATTAAAAATATAATATTATGCCAAAATGTATTTAAAAAAACAGTACAGTAGCCACAATTAGTTGCTTTTACTAACCAAAAAACTAAGAAAAACTGATTCAGCTAATTCTACAGTTGTTCTATAGCATGTTCATCTATTAATCCCTTAACACAAAATGATGTCTTTGTACATCATTGTGCTGCTAAGATGTATGGATCAGGCCGGGATAACTCGGATGTCAGTCATTAAATTACTAAGCTTGAACAGTCAAGGTGACCTCGACATCTAAGTTGTTAGGAAGGGGTATTGCATCACATTACGCCACTCATGATGCAATTACGGGTCGACGTTCAATTGCCATGAGAGTCGGAGGTGTACTGAAGGCTTCCAGGACTGCAATTGCTGTGCTTCTATTACACCTCACCATAGGCAGGGTGTAACAGGAGATCAATGAAATGCCTTAAGTGAAATGCAGTAAATAAGTACTGCGATATATAGTACAATTGATCAAGCAATCATATGTTCAAATCCTGTAGGGGATTCGCAAATGTCCTCTCTAACATATTATTATGTTAGTCATCCCAAATGGTAAACGGCATTTAAGAAAAAAAAAAAAAAACTATGCCAGAAGAATTGTGTTTTTTTGGGTCATCTTGCCTTCCAGAAAAAATGGAATAAAAATTGATTTAAAAAACCTGATACCAATGAAAGCATTAAATTGGTGACTATAAAAAGATAAATCTCACCATGCAAACTATGAGCCATCACATAGGTCCAAACATTGGGGTGGATCCAACAAGGCTTCTGTTGTAAAATAATTGGTTAATTAAGAAGACTTTAAAAAACATAGTGTGGCAAGACAGATTCAAACCGACCATCACTTATGTGTTATGAACATGGCACATGACTAAGAACACAGCAGGAGTTCATAACGCCTAAGTGGTGGTTGTTTTGTCTCCATCTTGCCACAATCTTAGTTTCAAGTTTTTTTAATAAGCAAATTATTTTACAACAGAAGCCTTGCTGGATCCATCCAATTATTTGGATCACTATACGTGTTTTCCACAAAATTGAATCCGTGCAATCTTCAGTTTCATCGGACCAGTAGGCAAGCTTTTCTTTTTGAAAAATAAAAATTTGTTGGTCTCAAAAAATAGTAACTCATAGTGAAAACTTTAGTATCACTGTTATTATACGGACATGCAGAATAACGATAACATGTCATTATACCACATGGTGAACTCTGTTAAAACAAACCCTCCTGAAGGTTGCACAACTAAATTTTTTCCCCAATTCAACCCCACAAAATGTATTTTGTTTAGTTTCCCAATACATTATGGTACATTTACATTGTACCATTAAAAACTGCACTTCGACCTGCAAAAAGCAAACCATAATGCAGCTTTGTTGACAAACTAAAAAGTATTGCTTTTGGAGGTGGGTGATAAAGCAAAACAGAAAATGAACCGGCCTTTAAGGGGTTAATAAATATTTATTCCTACAATTGAAAAAGGACTTTCTTACATAAGGTTTATAGCCCATATTTCTATCCATAGTAATGACTCTCATGGAGAAACTATATGGGTAAAACAGTCATGTGAACACCATGCAGGTCACGTGGCCCTTGGTATCCAGGTAACAGTAGTGTATGGAGGAGCAGAACTTCTCCAGTATTACTACCTCCAGCAGGGTCTTATCATGTGACCACCACACAGGTCATGTGACCCTGGTATCCAGGTAATAGTAGTGTATGGAGGAGCAGAACTTCTCCAGTATTACTACCTCCAGCAGTGTCTTATCATTTGACCACCATACAGGTCATGTGACCCTGGTATCCAGGTAACAGTAATGTATGGAGGAGCAGAACTTCTCCAGTATTACTACCTCCAGCAGTGTCTTATCATGTGAACACCAACCAGGTCATGTGTCCTCTGGTATCCAGGTAACAGTAGTGTATGGAGGAGCAGAACTTTTCCAATATTACTACCTCCAGCAGCATCTTATCATGTGACCACCACAGGTCATGAAGTCATGTCTGTCAGTATGTGGGGAGCATTATCCTGATAAAAAAAAACTCTAGCTAAAAATCAGGAGAGGCAACACATGTGGCGGCAGGATGTCCTGCACATTTCGCTGAACTGTTAGTGTCTCTTGAATCACTACTGAGACCAACCATCTGTCAAATGTGATGGCTAAGCCCTTGGCATGTACTGATGCCGACCGCCCATTGACAAAGTATGGGCAGTTGGTATCTCAGGGTATCTTCACATAGCATTTTTCAAACTGTGGTGCGTGTTTGGATGCGTTTTCTGTGCAACCGAAATGCACCCTAGAGTTTTAAATAGGGCATCTGCTGTGTAAAACAGATCAAGAATTGACATGACAATTCTTCAATCGAGTCTGTTTTACACATCCAAAAAACGCATATAAAACACAAATCATCTAAATGAGAATGTGTGTTTTACATTGCTTTCAATGTAAAAAGCACACTGAACATTGTTGAATACTTTTTGGGGTCCGTTTGGGGTCCGTTTCTTGGTATGTAAAATGTACCAGAAAACATATTTAAAAATGCTGTGTGAACATACCCTAAATCTGCATACCAGTTTTACACTGGCAGTGCAAAGTTTGCAGCTGCACACTAATTATGCAGCTGTCAGGGTGTGGGAAAGGGTGATGGCTATCGCTGTCCAGGGAGAAGGCAGAGACTGTTTATTACGGTCTCTGACTTCTCAATTATTGTATATACAGTGCTCAATGAGTGCTGAATATATAGATTAGCAGAAAGCCTTCAGATTGTATTTCCCTTGTTTTGAGCCTAATGTATCAGCCCCAGTTACAGGGGAAATGAGCAAAAAAAAGTTTTGTAAAAATTCCCACAAATGTCTTTTTCTGATCAAATGGGAGCACAATATGTAAAATAACTAAGAGAAAATAATCCAAAAGTGTGAAGATTTTCTCCAGTTTGCCCAGAAAAACCTCCTTTAAATGGACTGTAATGACCGCGCTCGACGTCTTTTTAGTTAAAAGGTTTATTACAAATACCAATGGAATAAGAGAAAATAATAAAATACACAAAAATAAAAGAATGCATTGAAAAGAAAAACAGCCCAAACTTCAACTTTTAGCCCCACCCCGGATGACCCTAAAATGTTATATCACCTATATATCAATGAGGTTGTTATTATGGGTGATTTCAACTACCCAGACAGAAATTGGGAAACTGAAACCTGTGGCTTTCATAAAAGAAACAGGTTTTATCAATAACTAAAGATAATTACCTTTCCCAACTGGTACAGGACGAGACTAGAAGACATGCCCTTTTGGACTTAATATTGACTAACAGACCTCACAGAGTAAAAAAGGTTCAGGTTGGGGGGCACCTAGGAAATAGTGACCACAATATAGTACATTTCCACTTTTAATAGAGTATTTTGTCGAGGAGCCACAAAAACACTGAATTTCAGAAAGGCTAATTTTAATCTGCTTAGAGAGGCCCTGAACCGCATTGACTGGGACAAGGTCTTCAAAACTATCACAACATATAATAAATGGGAGATTTTTAAAAACATCTTAAGCGCCCAATGTGAGAGGTGCATACCTTAATAAAATGATTAGAAACAGGGAAAAAAAACAATGTTGATCAACAGATGTAAAGGAGGCGATAAATAACAAAAAGAAAGCGTTTCAGCTACTTAAATAAGAAGGCAATGAAGAGGGACTAAAAAGCCATAAGGAAAAAAATAAAATATGTAAAACAATGCTAAAAACAGCAAAGCTGGAGACTGAAAGGTATATTGCCAAGGAGAGTAAAACTAACCCCAAAATATTTTTTAATTATGTATATAGTAAAAAGATTAAAACTGAAAATGTTGGTCCTTTGAAAAGTAGTGAGGGAGGGATTGTAGAGGGTGATGAGGAGAAAGTAAATCTGTTAAAAAAAATGTATCCACTGTACCGAGGAAAATTACCTTCCTGTTGATGGGCTGAGGGATGAGGTAAGGCATCTCCGCCTTAAGAAGATTAAAATGACCAATCACCAGGTCCTGATGATATACACCCCCATGTCCTAAGGGACTTAACTAATGTTGAGGACAGGCCCCTATTAATATTTATGGACTATATAATAACAGGGTATGTCCCAAAAGATTCATGCATAGCAAATGTGGTGCCAATATTCAAAAAGGGGTCAAAACTGATCCTGGGAAATATAGGCTAGTAAAATATTTGAAGGTTTTCTAAGAGATACTATACTGAAGTATCTCACTGAAAATTAATGTATAATGCCATTCCAGCATGGGTTTATGAAGGGTTGGTCCTGTCAAGCTCATCTCAACCACTGCTATGAGGAGGTTAGTTCTAGACTGGATCGGGGTGAGTCACTGGATGTCATATATCTAGATATTTATAAAGCATTTGATACTGTGCCACATAAAATCTTGTTAAGTAAAATGAGAATGCTTGGACTGGTGAGAAATGTTTGCAAGTGTGTAAGTAGGGTAAGTAACTGGCTCAGGCATAATTTTTTAATTTTGACCCTGTGTGCGATTTAGCCTAGAAACAACCCTGGTGATGGCTTCCCAGATCATCACACCAGCATTTGAGATAGTGTGTTGCTCCTCAGTAAAGGCAGGCTTGAAGTTCTCACCATGAGGCCTCCTTACTGAGCCCAACCATTGTCAGATCCCACCAAAACTTGGGTTTGTCCCTTAAGATGATATGGTTCAAGTACATACTGGTTCAAATTTTACGTTCATAAAACCACCACAAATGGAATCGACTGTGGGTGGCTGTCAATGACAGGGCGTATATTGTCCACCGTGACACCAAATTACCTTCTGTCCTCGCAAATAGTCCTAGGAAAGACATGGGTGTGTAATGGAGGTGCCCCCTGTGTCTGGACAATGGACAAAGAAACTGTAGGAGCTGCTTGTGCTGGTCAGCAGTTCAAACATTCTTCTTTGCTGGTGGCCTGTTTGCCATATGTATATGCACTCACATAACCACTGCTCCAATGCCTCTTTGCAGAACTTGCGACACAGAGAATCACAGGGATAGTCTCAGGAGAGTAATACAAAGATACAAAAATGTTTTTTTCAAGCTCCATATTAGCACTACATGATGCCTGTCATGGTGGACACAGGATACAAGAAGTAGATCTGCTGGTCACCTTGAGAGGGTTGATGTAACCCACCCTGAGGAGCCTGCACCAGAGCTTGCAGCAAGGCCGCTTGGTCTTGGCTGCGGGAAAGCCCAAGGTTGCTACCACTCAACGTAGGTCATCGTGGTGACTGCCGAGGAGCATGGTACAGGTGGATGAGGCAGAGGCTTAGTCAGAACACAGGCAATTGGTCAGGACAGGCGGCAGGAACATAGCAGAAAGAATCAGTAACAGGAAGGCAGTCCGGAAATAACACACTGGAGTGGTAGACCATGGCAAATGACACCAACAACTGGGCAAAGAATGCTGGGAGAGATGTTCCTAATTTACCCATGAACTGAGTTGAGGAAGAATTAGATGTGGCATGCTAGCCCTTTAAATCCAAGGAAGTCAGCACATACTCCTCTAGTTACCGGCCGGGAGAATGCAGCCGCAGCAAACAGAGACGGGGGATACGCCGGCGTGGAGGTCACAGGCACATTTGCAGGCTGGGTAGCCACACCGTGGCACACAACTCTACATGGCCCTTGCAATGCATAATTAAAGGAGACCTAAAATAAATAGTGAAATGTCATTGCTTGTTGCATGTATAATACCAAATTATCACACAGGAGTGCACAGAAATTATTGCCACTCACAATAGTCCCTGTCACTCTCTTAATTAAATATGTAATACATGGAGAAGTAACGACAAGTTCTTAGTAAGCCAATTAACCTATTTGTATTAGGAAGGGAGAGAAATTTTTGGAGCGCACATCCTCAAAATATACGTTGATCTAATGCTTCTCAGCAAAAATTACAAAAGTGAACATGAGGTTCAAACGGTATAGGCCCACTTGCCACTTCACGGCGACCTCTTTTAAGTGGGTCCCTACACTAAATAGGGCTAGCACTCTTTTTAGTCTGCTTGCAGGGAGCCCAGGAGAGGTAAGCTGTGTCAACCTTTCCTTTTTTTGGTGGTGGTGCTGTATGGCGGCCATTGCTGCTGTGATGCTGTGGTGGTGCAGCCCAGAGCCAGGGGGCTAGATCTGGCAGCAGTGGGGCTGTTGGGTCACTGGGTTGTGCCCCTCATCTGTGTGACTTTTGCTGCAGCGGTGGCCGCTATGCCTTGCTGCCCCCATTTAGTGTAGGGACCCACTTTATAGAGGTCACCGTGAAGTGGCAAGTGGGCTTATACATTTTGATCAAAAAGTATACTAAGAACCTCCTATTCATTTTTGTAAAGTTTTGCTGAGAAGCATTAGATCAACGTATAGTGTGAGAATGTACGGTCCATACCTCTCACTCCGCATTTGAATAACCTATTTGTATGTTTATTGGGTGCCATATTGTAAATAGCAGTAGAATTTATATGCAACAGATTGTATATGTTTGTAAGTTAAAATTATTTGAGTTTTATGTAAAGGATAGGTACTAAACAGAATGATATGTTTTGTTTGACATTACCATAAAAAGGAATACAGCAGATAGAGAAAATAACATAACTGTAGATAAGAAAAATGCCATACAGCGAGTAAGACATGTCATTTTCATTTATAATCTATCAGACAGAAATGACTATGAGAAAGTAACCATAAAGACTTGACCTATGGTACATCACTTCTTTAGAAGCACCGCTATAAAATTTTGATGTATGTTTTGTCTGTTTCTATATTCTGTTTCTACATCCTATATTTATGTAGTTCTTTGTAGATGTCTACCATTAATGCACTGTGGCGGAGATCACAAGAAGAAGCACCAGGGACAGATGACATCAATATGACCCCAGCTCAGAGTCTCATCACTATTACATGGTAAGATCTTTCAATAATGTCTCAGGATTTTTCCAAAGTGGAGATTTTTTTGTTATACTTTTTGGTTTAGAACATTATATATTACACCATCACTAAAGCAAGTATGTTAGTGTAGCATATAGTATTTACAGCAAAGGGTCACTCAAGTCATTATATTCAGGACAGATGCCTCGAAAGAGGCACTCTCGCTAGCAATCAGAATAATGCAATGTGCTCCTCAGTGTATGGGGCATAACACAAACCAGGGTGCCCTCATGTCAGAACAATAAGGTAGGTGCTCAACAGCCATTGCTATGTTCCACCTCCATTTGTGACTTATAGGTGCATATCACTCAGTCACATGACTTTTTATCTGGATGGTGGTGTACAGTATCGAGCAGCCTGTCTTCATCAGTTTGTGCACACAAGCACATGTCACACATCCGTCAAGAGCATGGCCGAAATCGAGTCCTTTTTCATCAACAGTTTAACTGCAGAAGTGCTTTAGTGACCACGGTTGCTGAATCTGACACCTCTAGACTTCTTCCTTTATGGTATGCTCAAAGGAAAAGTCTATCGGAACACGCCTCACACTGTGGAAAATTGGACAAAAAATAACCCAATAATGTTACCATTTTTCTGCATAGGCAGAAAGCAAAAATATCAATTTTAAGCAACAAGATATAGAAACATTTCCTCCCCAGATTTTCTTTAATAAAACCCTTAATGTTTTCTCTATATAATAAATTCCTACTTCACCGTGGCATATGTTTAACCCTTAATTTCCCAGAGAGCTGCTCACTAGTATTGAGCGATTATTATCGACAAAGTTGAATTCGGCACAGTTTGTATGGTGATCGAAATTTTTAGATCATGCGATAATTTAGGTTAAAATCTGTGCATCTTCTATTAATATCACACCATTTTCGGCGCTTCCTGTCATTTTGGCGGCCAGCAAATCAGCTTACAGAATAGGGCAGGGTGAGAGGGTTGTGTGACGTCATGACTGGGATGTGTATGGTTGCGATTGGCTGGAAAAATCACATGACCTCGTTTTACATAGAACAGCCCTTCCTGTTCATGATCAGTGTCTCTCAGCGTCTCATAGCAGTAGGACGTGCGCTCTGCCTGTGTCCAAACAGCTCAGCAAAATTATTCTATTTCTTCACAGAGAAAGCTCTACTGTTAGCTGTGATCCGTACATCTTAGTTAGATCAGAGATTGGAAGATTTTATGTGGGTAGGTAGAGAATTTTAAAGGAGCATCTACCGCTGTAAAGTCACGGGGGGGAGCAGGGGAGGGGGGCCCCGCAGGCGAACACAGACAAGCTCTATAAAGAATACTGGATATAGTTCACCAAGACTTAGTGTAGACATTGCACTGCAATAGCTTTATTATTAACAGTTTTCTATTGAAATATTTCCTGGATATTGGGCAGCCTGAACTTATATTAGGATACACATCTTTTCTATTAACTGCAGGTCTCTTTGTTAGGTGCAAGACTCCACTTTTTTTTATCAGTATACATTTCAGATAGGTGTTCTTTTTCAATTTTGCCCATTCCAGCTTTGTTGATATAGCCACCTTGCAGTTAAATTAGAATCAGCAATTTTGTAGTCAGCACAGGTTGATAGGTGCCAAAAATACCTTTATTATCCGAATACATTTCAGATACGTGTTTTTTTACTTTGGCGCAGTACAGCTTTGTTCATTGAGGACCTTGCACTTAAATGTGAATACAAGCAATTTTGTAGTCACCACAGGTGAATTGAAAGGTGCCAAAAATACCTTTATTATCCGAATACATTTCAGATGTTGTTTTTTCACTTTGGTGCAGGCCTTTGTTGATAGATCTACTTTGCAGTTAAATGTAATACAGCAATTTTGTAGTCACCACGGTGAATTGAAAGGTGCCAAAAATACCTTTTATTATCCGAATACATTTTAGATACGTGTTTTTTTCACTTTGGGCGCAGGCAGCTTTGTTGATAGATCTACTTTGCAGTTAAATTTGAATACAGCAATTTTTGTAGTCACCAAAAGGTGAATTGATAGGTGCCAAAAAATACCTTTTATTATCCCAAAACATTACAGATACGTGTTTTTTTACTTTGGCGAACTACAGATTTGTACACTGAGGCACCTTCCAATTAACTGTTAATACAGCAATTTTGTTGCCACCCCGGGTGAATTGAAAGGTGCCAAAAATGCCTTTTATTATCCGAATTACATTTCAATACGTGTTTTTTTCACTTTTGGTCAGTCAAGCTTTGTTGATATATCTACTTTGCAGTTAAATTTGAATCCATCAACTTTGTAGTCACCACAGGTTGATAGGTGCCAAAAAATTTCCTTTTTTTTCAGATATATTTCAGATACGTTTTTTTTTTTCACTTTGGCGAGGCCCGTGTGTTGATAGAGCCCTTGCAGTTAAATTGGAATCCCGCAACTTTGTAGTCACCCACAGGTGTCAGAAACAGGAAAAGGTAGGACACTGTAAAGGAACATATTGCATAATGGGCTTGTTTTTGCAAGATCTTTAACATAAACTATCAATCCTGTATTGGACAACCCTTTAATACAATTAAAAAAGAGAAACAAAGGGCATGGTGGGATTCCATCCTATTTTAAAAAAAGGTTTTTTAGAATTAAACTACTAAAAACTTGCATGTACAAAATAGCTGGTAAAAAAATCCCTCTAATTGTACAAGGGAGGTACAGGAAACTTGACCAGATGTAGGTTATTCAGAGAACATGGAGTATGGAGCATGGACAGAGAGCAAAGTACAGAGACAATTTCCTCCAGCACGAACATGGAGTATGGAGCATGGACAGAGAGCAAAGTACAGAGACAATTTCCTCCAGGCGAAAATGAGAAAAAGAATGCCAAGAAAAAGGGCACCTGGGTGGAACATCAGCGTTAACCACCAGTATTTCCAAGTGAAGCTCAATTGGTCCGCACTCATACGGAGGGGCAAGCGTACCAAGGACGGGGACGGTATATGTCCAGTTCAACTAAAATGGTGGTTGAAAGACTCCTTTTTCGGCACTTTTTAATCTGGGGTCTTTGCAGGTTTGGGGCTCATGCTTTTGGCTCAGGACAAGGATAGTCTATGTCCAGTGAAACTTAAAAGGTGGTTTGAAGACTTTTTTTTCCGCACTTTTTAATTGGGGGTCATGCAGGTTTGGGGCTCATGCTGGTTCCAGGACAGGGATAGTCAATGTCCAGTTAAAGTAAAATGATGGTTCAAAAAATTTACTGCCTTCTGGCACTTTTTTAATTTGTGGGTGATGCGGTTTAAGGGTATGGCTGTGGTACAAGACAGGGATAGTGAATGGTCTGTGATTTTTTTTTTGTGGCTTTTATAACCTAAGTTGTTGCCTTAAGAGTAGCACGTACCCATTTGACTGTTGTGGATTTTAATTCCAGGCTTCTCCAGCCCTGTTTGGGTGTAAGGGAATGAAGGTGTTGTTGCTCCCCCATAGACTTTAATGGTCATGGGCCCGATCATCTATCATCGACCACGAATATCTTGTCGATGAGGGGCCGACTATCGACCATCGACCGATGTCGATAGCCAACGTAATCGCTCAACACTACTGCTCACACATCCTTGCTCTTCACACACTTGCCCTCGTCAATCAATCCTGGTTCCACGATCATACATTCGGTCTTTGAGTAATTGTACGTGTATGTATATTCTTCATTATTCAATATTAACCCTAGAATATATGTAACGGAGGAGTGGATCCGCTGGGCCAATGCAAGTGATGATAGCTAAGCCACGCCAGGGAACGGGGGTCTAAGTAGCCCCCCGGTTTTTTACCAGAGCCCGCCCCAAAGGGGATGGACTTGCTGCGGCGTGGGGGCTACCAGGTCGTTACCCTGACGTGACTTTCTTGCGATGGCGGCCGGGGTACAGCGTGGTACAGAAACGTTTAAACTGGAGGCGTAGTCGGGGACAGGCAGAAGGTCAGGGGCAGGGAGCAGAGGTTTTCGTAGTTTAGAGAGGGCAGACGGTCAGGGCAGGGGCAAACAGGCAAGGTCCGAAACGTAAGCAAAACGGGGTGGTACACGGGTAATCAATACGGAACTCCAATACTCTCTAAGCACCAAAAACACACCACAGACTGGCAGGAAGTACTGGGGGCGGATACCTTAAATAGGCCAGCCCCGACAATAACCAATTATCGGGACACTGGCCCCTTAAATTTAGAGAAGCCCGGCGCGCGCGGCGCCTTAAGCGGCGGCCACGCGCGTGAGGCCGGACAGGCAGGCGCGGCGTTCACCGGAGCGCGGCCAGGTAAGAGAGGCGGGGGCCCAGGCAGCAGAGGGGTGGTCGCGGGCCGCCGCAGCCCCTTGTCCCAGACCCCCCCCGCGAGCGGGGAGATGGTCGCGGGGGGCAGCGGAGCCCACGACCCCCGTGACAATATATTTATATGATTTTCACTTCTGAAGACTGCTAATGCCTTTTTTCTCTATAGAGAACAGATTTTAACATTTCAAAAAAACAGAAATTTTAAAAAATACATTACATCAGCTGCTTTCTCATGCACTTATAATTAGCATTCCCGAGGTCAACAGGTCAAATCTCTGTGCTTTTGTCAGTGACAAGGCATAGAAAACTTGTGGACGGGTCTCCGTTTTAATCTGTAAGTAATTATTTTATTCTTATCTTAAATTCATTGCTGGTTGGTTAGTCACAACACTGGTAAGATTATCCATTTTACATTCCATGCATTTGATATCACCAGACTTTATAGTATACTTGTGAGATTTTTACAAGATACTGGTCTGATGTGTTTTTATTGCTGTACAGCGTTTCCTCACAAGGACATTTTTAGAGATCTCTCCATGTAGACACATTTTTAGACACGGGCCCGGACGTGACACTTACACAAAAACATATGGTTTTTCCCTTATTACAAACTGGAACCTCCAACACAACTGACAACATACATTTAATAGTCAGAAAGATTAAACTATTACCACACAATCAAGGGGGTAATTGAAATTCACAGGACCCCACAGAACAACATGGACCACCCCTAGTTGATAGGGAACAATAGCCATTGCCACAAGCACTATTCATTAGGGAATCCCACCTTACAGGGTCAGGAAATAGGGAAAAAACCACCCCTCATATCCTGGACCCAAATTGGTCCCTGGAATATACAATTCCTTCAGAAACCACCACAACCTTATCCACCAGTGATTACATTTTGACTAAAACAAATTAAACATTCCTGCCACATAACTTCTTCATTAATTTTCATTTTCAACTGAGTTTAGCGCTACACAATTGATAAGCAACAAACATTGTGCACAAAAAAAATTCTTTTTGCTCCTACAAAATAAACAGAAGCTTGGTTACATTCCCCACCCAGGTATTCACATAGGGAAAAATAGATATTAGCGACAGCATCCATTCTCGGCTATCAGACAGCTGCTGGATCAAAAGAGTATTAAAGGGAAAAAACACAAATGTCAACATTAAGATATACATGCTGATGTCACAATTAGCTAAATTTTTTGCTGTAACCCAATTTAAAAGGATATCCATTACAATACTAAATAACTTATACCCAAATGTTATAAAAATCTTTGCTCTTAATGTTCATTAACTTAAATCAGGGATATGCGGTATATTCCTGGAAGGAAGCACAAAACGTCAGAAATATAAAGCTAAATAGTTTCCTCATTATTATCCGTTCACCAATTCCTGCACTAACATATTCAAGGAAACTGTTTCTACATGAAGGACACTCTGCAAGTTCAGTTATTACAATGAGCTTGTACTTTCTCCTGTCTCATTAAAACATCACCACGTGGCTCTAAAGGTCTTCAGCCCATTGTCCTGTGTCAATAACTGGCGCCAACTAGAGCAGTTCCAGTCCCATTTTCTGCTTAATGGCTTCTCAGCCGTTAAAGATACAGTACAAGATTCACCACCGACAGACGGGGGTCAGTTCCGTCCCGCAATGTGACCAACCAAATCAGAGTTTTGAGTAGCCCTATGTTGCTTTAAGAGGCACTCCACCAGGGGCTGGACTGAATTTTTGTCTTCTACCACCCCAAAACTAAAAACATCTCAGCATAAGATATACATTCTATTCCTCAACTAAATACAATTGTAATAATCCTTGTAGCGCCAAATCCCCCTTCTGACACCAATTAACAATCGGGTTATTTATTTGCGGGCCAATGAAATTCATTACAATTAACAGAATGATGTAAAAAAAATGAAAGGTTTTTATTAGCATAAATAAATAAATAGAATTATACTTAGCTGGCAGTTACAGATGTTCTAATGCATAGTTCTCGCACAGCACCGAGAAACGGGGAGCCCTCGGAACAGAATGTAACCCCCGAATTCGCCACAATGATACAGTAAGGGGGGGTTGCTGGGTGCATGGCATGCCCCAGCCGAAGCTGAGCTCTTAATGGCAAAGCACGTCTTTTTATACTAGTCAGAGCAGTCTCCCTTAACACGCAGAATGCCCAAACATGGCATCTCTTAATGTCTGATGTTTGTCTAGTCCAGCTTTACCGACTTCACAATTATCTTGATCAATCCATACTGTGGGAAGCTATGAGAATAGCAGGTGTCATTATGTAATATGTATCCAGCCATGACAGTACAGTGTGGGGGGTGGGGGGAGTATCTGATCATCAGTGTGTAATATTATCAGCTTTGAACTTCTAAACATCAGGGAGGGTCACCAAATCAAACACTGTGAGCAGAAATAGACCCTACTGAGGGATGACAGCAGTCCCTTACACACTAAGCAATACAGTGTATATCAACTTGATACCAATCTATATACTATTCTTAAATATACTGGATACCAGGTATAATAAATAGGCATAAGAAAACAATATCTCTATCACAAACTTACAAGACACACTTGAAAAATATACATCCTATTACACTGATGACCTGAGGAAGTGAGCTCGTTTTTGCTCGCGAAATGTGTTGTCTTTTACTTCTGTTTAATAAATTATGTCCCTATAATAGTGGTTATTTGCCCAAGTGTTATACTTTTGTATTCACCCTAGCGATAACTCTCTTTTTGTGGCTTTCAGTATACATTATCCGTGGATCCTTTGTGCTGGGATTTCCTTGTGAAGGTGAAGAGACTTAGGGCCACATGTAAGAAAACTGTTTATGGTCTAAAACTCACCTCTTTTGTCCATATAAACCTCTAGGCAAAAAAGTGAGTTTTAGACCTAAACAGGTTCATATATGTGGCCCTTACTGGCAGCTTTGGTGGGAACCTAATTCGTTCTAAATTGCCCAGGTGAGCAGTTTCATGCACTGACCCTAATTATACTCTGTGTGACTTTCCTTCACATGAGTGTGCCTCTGTCCCACTTTTCTTTTTTAGCACTTCTGTTTTATCACTTAGACTCATAACTCCCATAGAACTAAATGTGGAGTTGTGCGCAAGTGCTACCAGCTCTCCAATCTGCGGCAAGACTTTTGGGGGCCTATTCCTGAGATAAGTGCAGGTCCTAGAGGTAGGACCTGCACCTATAACGCTATCCTATCGACATGCAATCAAAGTGCATGGTAGGAACGCCCCTTTAAATCAATGAAGGTGTCTAGCCTAAAAATGGAGAATTATTGAGTGATATTTAGTACTTAACATATCCATTCAACAGTTTTCGTACTATGCCACTAGCCATACAAATAAGGTTGTCAAATTAGACTATATAAAGTATTATTTTAAACTTCTAGTAGGAACTGTTGTAAATGAATCTATATTTTTTACTGCATTGAGAAATATGCAGCCAAATAGTGCCTAAAACCAATGCACATCTAATAGATGTCAGCTGAATAATTCTGTACCCAGCAACTACGTCTACTTCCCCATGAATTTGCGTTTTTATTTCAAAAGAGAGATGGGATACACATCTGTGCCAGGTACCTATGATCATGCTGGTCTCCATGTAGGACAAAGTATTAGGCAGGTTAATATCCAAATTGGTCCTTCTTTCTTCTCGTGGACTATATGCATACTAATTAGATTATCAGGAGATCAGTGTTGGTAGAATCCAGCAAAAAAAAAAAAATACAAAATGATTGTTCATTTGTCTCCTAAATTCAAAATGAAGCCACTTTCTACGTAGTCTCAATTAAAAATGTCCTACCATCTTGTTGCTCTGGAGTTTTGTATGTCATCCACTTAGCTGCTGATTCTATTGAATCTTAAATCTGTGAAAGTATTGCTCCTATTTCTGCAGGTTCTCTGCTCTCAAACTGCCTTCTCTTATTGTTAGAGATCGCAGTAGGTAAGTGGAGGAAGTCTTGCATGGCATATCAGAACAAGGCTAAGAGTATCCATGAAGTGCAACTCACACAAGTTGTAGAAAGGGAGAAAAGCACAGACAAGGCAGTTTGCAGGGTGAGAATCACTAAGGCTGTGTACAAGTGTAGAGAGAAAGCAGAGTACCAGAGGGACATTTTGGACTTCTAAACACACAAAGCTCACATCCAGCATATATTAACAGCAGTACAAACCCACATGAGAAAATCTGAAACTGGAAGTAATTTGTAAACTGGATATCAAGGGGGCTGATTTTCTGTACTGTTGTTTAAATTCTTGCCTATTAGCACCTTTATCCAGTTAATTTTATTCTTATGCAACTTAATTTGTTTAGTGGAGCTTCATGATGAATTGGACATTGGACATGATGAATATATATTCTGCTTGCGTATTTTCTTTTTTTTTTAAATTAACTCTCTTCCTGAGACTGCTAAAAGAAATTATATATACAGAAATATGCTGAAAGAGAGGAAATAAGTAAGCTGGTGCTGCAAATCAAACACTGTTCTGACATGAAAGCAGTCATTTGTAGTTCAATTCCCAGTAAAGGAAAATATTCAATGCCTCTCTCAAGCCACCTGATCAACACAACATTTTATTACACGTTAGTACAGTGTGTGACAAGACACAGTCCTGTAATCTTCAATACATTAATTGAGTAGGTTAGGGGTGTTCTCTACAAAGTTCCCCACAGACTTCCTGGGAAGTAAATCTCAGCTAAGAAGTGACAGCTCCCTGTCATTTGTCATCACCAGGAGCATTTCACATCTTAACTTTTTGCTTAAGTAACATTTAGACAGCAAACAGAAAAAAATATTATTAATGCTCACCTATGTGGAAACCTCTCATTAAAGCTTTCATCCCAGTGGATACATCTACAGCAATACTTTAGAAATCTGAAATTTTACATACAGTTTTATAAAGTTTCATATTTTAAGGAGCTTGCAGCCAGAAACCCCCATGTATCTGAGGTTTGTATTAAACTATGGGTAAAACTATGACTAAGAAAGATTTGGGGATATTGATAATAGTCTTAAATTCAGTGATAAATGCCAGGAAGCTGCTAACTAGACAAATAAAATTATGAGTTGCATTAAAAGAGGCATAAATGCTCAAGACAGGAACATAGTTTTGCCTCTGTATCACTGGTAAGGTCACATATGGAAAATTGTATACAGTTTTGGGCACCAGTGTATAAGAAAGATGCAGCTGAGCTAGAGTGGGTATAGAGAAGAGTTTCCAAGTTAGTTAAGGGAATGGGGGGTTTGCCGTACCAAGATTGGTTATCAAACTTTGGGTTACTAAGCCAGAAAAATGACAGCTTAGGGGCGATTTAATTACCAAATACAAATATGTGAAAGGACAGTACATAGATCATTTTTACAGTATACTTTTATACACCTAGGCCTGTAACAACAAAGAGGCGGCAGCCACTACATCTAGAGGAAAAAAGGTTTCACCATCATGATAAATGGGGATTCTTTACTGTAACAGCAGTGAAACTATGGAATTCGCTGCCACAAGAGGTTGGGTCAACGGATTCATTGACCAAGTTCAAGAAGGGTTTAGATGCCGTTCATGAAAAATATAATATCACAGGTTATGGGTAATAGATTCTAGAGGGAGAACGTTGATCCAGGGAATTATTCTGATTGCCATGTTTGGAGTCAGGAGTGATTTGTTCCTCTTGTACAGGACAATTGTCATCCGCCTCATAGGGGTTTTTGCCATTACGCTGGATCAACACTGTAGGGTTATAGGTTGGACTCAATACATCTGTGTCTTTTTCCAACCTTATTTAGAAGCACTGAACAAGACTAAAACTTAATCTTTAATCGGTAGTGTAAAAATTAGTGACACCATCAATATTTTAATATCTAAGTCACACAGATTATATTCTAAATTTATCCACAAAAAGGTGTTGGGTTTTAGGAGTGTTTATTACTAGATATATGGTGTGTGAGATTTTTTTCACTACATATATGTGTGTGTGTATATATATATATATATATAATATATATATATATATATATATATATATATATTAGCCTATTATCCTAGGTTGATTCCAACCTTTGAGTTTTCAGAGCAGTGTGTCCATGCACACACTAAGTTTGAGCTCTGACTGAGCAATGCTGCACTATGCAAGCATGCACCCCCAACTGGTAAAACCCAGCTAACAGATTCAGTAATGAATTTCTACGAGGAATGGTACAACGCACAAATATTTGCCTGAATAGACATGTCAGGAATGGCCACAGGTCCTCTTATCCATTGGGCACAATAGGCAGGGCCCCCACAAGCATAGGAGCCCTAGCTGTTGAATGTACAGTATGTCCCAGGAATCCAGGGCTCCTTATTAACTGTGTGTTCGTAGGACATGCAAACAAATAAAAACTATGGCGGAGCAGTCAGCCATTGGTTCCCTGCACTGCCAGTTACACTTATAAGCTGCATACAAAACATCAGTGAAGTTTCTCAACGTGTATGGCGTGATGATATAGGTGTACTTAAGGGTTTACAGAAAAAACACAAAAAAATGGGACAACTCAAAATACAGACACCCTCTGCTCCCCCGTGTTTTTGGGCAAAAAAATTGACATACTGGAAAAATATCGAATATGACGTATTAGTTAATACAGTGGCCATTATATGCAAGCTTGCAAGCCCCATCAAGGCTCCTCAATTCTTGCAAGTCCCTACACTAACGATTTAAAGAAAAAACACAGAAAAAATGGGACATCAGTTACTCAATAAACACAAAAACAAGGCCATACTCGCAGCTCAAAGGCTGAACTGAAAATTTAACCCAGTAAAGAGGCAACACTGGCCCCTATGCTACTTTGGAAATATAAACAGGTGCAGCTGATTGCTGAGCAGTAGCTCACATACCCCACCACTAGAGGAACAATTAGACTGCACATTAAATTGCTACCTGTTCACATAGTATGCAGAAAAGCCACAGTATAATACATGGGGAGATTGCACAAATGCCAAAATACCGATTAGACAACCACTCACACACCTTTAATATATGAGGAGGTTGCTGATATTATAATTGCATATAGATAAGGCGATACAAAAGAGTGCCATTAATGCAGATACGTGTGGTGCACCATGCTGGCTTACAGCCTATTATGCCACTAGTTAAAATTACAAATATCTATTTTTACCCCTATTTTTTTGCTCAATCCACTTCCAATACAAACAGGAATAAAGAAGGAAGGAGTATTGCTCAAAAGGTTATCTCCCCCAGTCCTCCCCTGTCAGCAGAATAATCGCCCCGATCAAGGGTGGTTCCACTTTAACAGTTGGGTCCTACTAACATTAATATTAGGGAGAATTTCACAACCCCTCCAACAACCATACCAGATATAGCATAAACAACTATAGCCAACCCGACGCGTTTCCCCCAACACTACAATACAGTGACCACTATATGCAAGCTTGCAAGCCCCGTCAAGGCTCCTCAATTCTTGCAAGTCCCAACACTAACGATTCCGGGACGATGGCGTCCTTATGATTCTAGTGCGCAATACCGGAAGTGTGTCATCCCGGAAGTGCCCGCATGGCACTATACACTCGGTCCCTCAGCTCATACAAAACAATCAGGGTGCATTCTTTCTTCTATCGGCCGTCCCAGCACCGGAGATACATCCCAAATGCACCGCATCAAAGTGTGAACTGATACTTAAACTGATACCACATTTCTATATCCAAATAAATCTATATATAATCACATATAGTACAGACTAATGCAATTATTAGGGGATTTGTTTTTACTAGTGTCCCAGACTGAGCTCATGTTATTCAGACTAGGCATTCCCCAGATCCGATAGAGAATATTGAGATCTTAAAAGAAAAAGAAAGATCCCACTTGGTCAATAGTTATATTAATAATTTCCTGTGATTTATATATGTTAACTTTTGTACGGAGGACATCGAAGAAAAACATTTTATAAAAAGCATCCAAAATACATAGATTCATTGAGGCCCTTTGGACTAACTGATTCCATTCTGTAAGTCCACTGTATTTCTTTGCATAAGATCTTGTTATTCAGATCCCCTCCTCTAGGGGAGGGTCTGATCACTTCAATAATCATGAATTTCAGGATGTTACCATCACCGTTGTGATACTCATGCACGTGTCTTGCTATTGGGGTTTCTCGTTTATGACGAATGTCGCCCATGTGTTCCCCCCACTCTTCTTCTAAATTCATAACAAGATCTTATGCAAAGAAACACAGGCGCATCAAATATACAAGCAACGATATGCTATGTGCCTAGGTTATGCTATGCGCCTGGGTTGGCACATTAATTTTACTATGCAAGGTATACCAGACAGAAGATTTGTGAAAGGTTCGTACATTCAGGCACACTTTACACTGATTTAATGCGCCTTAAAACTGACTTGGCATCGCTATTTTTCAGACATGTCACCCAAAACAGTTGAAAAAATAAATAAAATAAAAATAAATATTTAATTTCAAACAAAATTCAAATTTTAATATATCATAAAATATATGCCTACATTATACAAAAACCCCAAAAACCTTCACATATTAGGTATCCACTGCAACATGTCCCCTGTTTAGGCCTTGGGGAAATCTAGTCACCAATTTGTAGATCCACCAAACCTCTCGACTGAGAAGCTTTTTCGGTGATCTCCTTTTGTCTCAAGTCTATTAACCCTCTCTATACCTGAAAAAGAGAAGCCTGTTGTGCATCCACCATGGACTTCCGCAAAGTGCTTTGACGCCATGGAGATACCTACATGATGTGGCTTTACAGACATCAGATAAATATCTACGTATTCTGACTTTTTATTATGTTGTGGTACATCCAACATATTGCACATTACACGTAGAACATGTAATGAGGTAAACCACGTATCGAATTTTGCAATTAACATACGAAAGAATTTTATATGTTTCTCCGGTCTTAAGAGGTTAAACATATTTGTAACATGTATGTGGTTGCAAGCAATACATCAATTGTGGCTACATCTATATAAGCCCTTACTAGCAAGCCACTGGATGTTTCTGGGTTCCTTATATATAAATAAACTAGGCAATAAAATTGATCCTAGTGTAAGACCTTTTTTGGAGACAAAGGGCAACATGTATGAACGGGGTTGCGCCAGAAGTCTGGTGTCTTTTCAGCCTGATATCTAGCGCAGCCCCGTTTGCTATAGTTTCAATTCACCTGCACGCTAATATTGGACGCATTACAGAGCGCCCGCAGCACTTTGCAATGTGCCTGATTTTGGGGGGTGTGCGGGAGGTGAGGCACACTAGAACGGTACGAAGCTATAGATTTGTAGCTTTAGTGCGGCAATTCCAGGTGCATTAAAGCTGGAACAGGTAGGGCACTTTCAAAGTGGTTTACCTGAGCCAGAATTGTCAATTCTGCGCTAGAATGTGCCTGATTTATGACCCACAGTAGAACAGGTTCATAAATCAGGCGCATTCTACACTATTCTTATGTGCTTTAAAGTGCGTTCTAAAGTGGCCATATCTAAACATGTCCCTCAATGTAATATTCCCTCTTTATTATAATAAGTGTTCATATTACATGCAGCAATGGAAGGTGTTCCTTAATGATAGATATAATTTCATTATACTGAGGGCTATGCTTCGTTGAAAAAACAACAGTGTCATCCATTATTTGTCTATGTTTCGATTTGCTTTCCAATAGATTATCTCGTGGAATAAGAGAAACCCTCTTAACATCCGATCCAGGCTCCATTGCGGGTACCTGTGCTCTCTTAAAGGGGTTTTACCACAAAGTAAAATTGATGTGGGAAGCTTGCAAATGAAATAACAAACATTTTCACCATTCATTATTATTAAAAATTCTGTAGCGTTTTTGTTTTAGCTGCTCCTTTAGTGATCCATTGTTTACAGCTCGTCTCCAGGGTATACGACCAGGGCTAGGAGCTTCTCAGTCCTGGTCGCACATGCTCAGACATCACTTCTCCTCTCAGGCAGCTACTGAGTGTTCAAACCCCAAGTGCATTCTACTTCTGTCCTCAGTACTCCTTAGTAATTAGTCAAACAATGCAAATAAATAAAAAATAAATCTCAATCAGGTTTGTGAATTGATAAAAAGAAAAAAAACAACAACACAGTTGTGTTCCTGCAGGGATTTGAACCTAGGACCCTTGTGCCTATAAGCAAAAACATTTCCTCTCAGCTACTCGCAATGCATTACATAAACAGACCTTTCTTTGACTACACATGCGGGGTCACATGATATGTAATTCAAACAAATCACACACGCACCCTTCAGAGCACACAGAGCTGAAGAGCAGGAGGTATGAAATGAGATATTGACATAACCTCTTTAATCTATGGCAAACCCCATTCTGATATTTTTCAAACTGTACTTCTGAAGAGCAATTCTGCTTCATTTTAATAAGTTCTGAGATATTTCTGGAAGTCTGTTTTCTAAAAGGTAAAACATCAACCATACCATAATGACTATCCCTGAGAGTGACATTTAAAATAATTACCGAAGAATCATGCCAATCAAATGCAAATTATAAGTTCATATTATTCATATTGATGTAATTACCGAAATTCACGGTAGTCATTGTAGGTCACTTCCACACCAGGAGCAGGTCATCTATACAGCAACCATACCACCTGACATAGGACAGAAATGGACAATGTTCGCAAAAAAGATACCTCTCCTCTCAGGCCGACATAAATATGTTGGAAGGAGAGAATCTAGCACCCATCGACGCTCTGCAACACTATAGAAAAAAATGCCAGTCAAAAGAAAAATAATTGTGTTTCAAAAGGAAGTTCGCTACTAAAATAATGAATTCATTCACCACTTCCGAATAAGGACTAAAGCAACATAAGTGGATCCTAAATGCAATAGAGCCTGGTGGTGTGGAATAGAGGGGTAAAGTCCTATGACAAGTAATCCAAGAATACCCCATCTTTCATTGTGCCTATGACATAATTTTCGCTAGACTCTTTGTATCTTTAATATGGCCCAGAAGTTGCATGACCATTTATTGCTGAATTGTGCAGTTCAGAAGCATGTTTTGGGGTATAGTGGAGCAAGCACTTCAGCTGTTGGATGCCAAAGTGGGCACCAATAAGTCTCTTTACTATTGAACAGGTTTGATGATACAGGGCTTGGACAGAAAACTGCTGCAGCTTTGTTCTAAAGCCAAGCTAGGCTCCCATTTTACAAGTCACTGATCAGACCACACATGGAAAATTGTGTACAGTTTTGGGCACCAGTTTCACAGAAAGACCTTGTAAGAGCTTGAACAGGTTCGAAGGTGTCAACAAAAATAATCAAAGAGCTGGGAGGACTACAGTACCCAGAAAGATTAGCAAGATTAGGGTTATTTAGAGAAGACATGGCTTGGGGGGGGACATAATAAATACGTATAAATATATTAAAGGTCAATATAGAGATCTCTCTCAAGATCTATTTGTACCCAGGACTGTATTGAGAACAAGGGGGCGTCCTCTACGTCTTGAGGAAAGAATGTTTCTACATAAACATAGAAAGGGATTCTTTACTGTAAGAGCAGTAAGACTGTGAACTCTCTACCAGAGGAACTTTTCTGGTAATTCACTATCAGATTCAAAAAGGGTCAGGATGCGTTTCTAGATATAAAAAAAATAACAAGTATAGTGACCCAGGATTCTGGAGAAGGTCTTGATACATTTCTAGATGTAATAAAAATACCAAGTTACAGTGACCAGGATTCTGGAGAAGGTCCCAGGAAACATTTCTTTGATGTAATAATATAACATGTTATAGTGACCAGGATTCTGGAGAAGTCTGGATACATTTCTAGATGGTAATAATATAACATGTTAAGTGACCAGGATTCTGGAGAAGGGTCTGGATACATGTCTAGTATAATAATATAAAAAGGCCCTACAAGTGACCAGGATTCTGGAAAAGGGTCTGGATACATTTCTATATGTAATAATATAGCAATTATACTGGACCCAGATCTGAGAAGGGTCTGGATTAGAAATGGGCGAATTTCGGGAATTCGGATTCGTTCACTTTTCGCCGAATTCTTGACAAAAAAAACTTCGTTTCCGAATTATCTCGGGAACGATCACGTTTACAAAACAGCTATTTCCAGGCTGCACAGAGCCTGCAGGGTGCTGTAGAAATTTTGGCCATCTTAAATTATGTCAGAGGGAGCTTGGTTGGTCTTCATACAATGTTTTGTGTTAGTAATGAAACGCAGATGACTGCCCGCCGCTCTTGATATCACCTCACTATAAAATTACCCTGGGACATAAAAGTGCTGCCCCCCTCCAAAAAAAAACTGACCAAAAAAATGAAGTGGTGAATGTAGCCTGATAAAGTCAGCGAGTCGACAGCTGGAAAAAAACAAGCTGAGGTCTCAGGTGGCAACAGAGTGTGGAGGTGACGGGCGCAGCCACACACATGAGGTCAGAGAGTGGCAACAATGACATTCTGGAGCTGGCAAAAACAGGAGTAGGCCAAGAGTGGCACAATGACACAGTGTAGATGTAACGGCAGCAGCCCACAGCAAGCAGCATGGAAGGTCAGACAGTGGCAACCATGACACAGTGTGTAGGTCACTGCAGCAGCCACAGCAGCAGCATGAGATCAGACAGTTGCACAATGACACAGTGTGTAGGTCACGGCAGCACCCACAGCACAGCATGAGTCAGAAACATGGCACAATGACATTCTGGAGGTGGCAAAAACAGGAATAGGCCACGAGTGTGACAATGACACAGTGTGTAGGTCCCACCGGCACGCAGCCACAGCAGCAGCATTAGACAGAACAGTGGCACAATGACAAAGTGTGTAAGGTCACGCAGCAGCCCACAGCAGCAGCAAGAGTTCATACAGTGGCACAAAGACAGTTTGTAGGTCAACTGCAGGCAGCCACAGCAGCCTGAGGTCAGACAGTGGCACCCTGACATTCTGGAGGTGGCAAAAACAGGAATAGGCCACAGAGGTGGACAAGGACACAGTGTTTAGGTCACGTCAGCAGCCCAGCAGCAGCATGAGGTCAGACAGTGGCAACAATGACAATCTGGAGGGTTCAAAAAACAGGAATAGCCACAGAGAGGGACAATGACACAGTGTGTAGCTCACGGCATCAGCCACAGCAGCAGCATGATGTCAGACAGTGGCACATGACACAGTGTGGTAAGGTCACGGCAGGGCAGCCACAAGCAGCAGCAGAGGGCAGACATTGGCACAATGACACAGTGGTGATTTCAGGCACCAGCAACAAACACACATGAGGTCAGACAGTGGCACAATGACAATCTGTGAGGTTGCATAAACTGGAGTAGGCTTACAGAGTGGCACACATGACACTGACAATTAGAGGGGAGTGACGGCGTCAGAGCAACAGCATGAGGTCAGAGAGTGGCACAATGACACAGGTGGGAGGTCCACGGCAGCAGCCACAGCAAGCAGCATAGGTCAGACAGTGGGCACAATGAACAGAGTGTTTGAGGTTGGTGGCAATAAACCAGTCACTGGTAAAGAAAGGTTGGTGGCAAATGGAGAAACTGCAAAGCAGATGTGTGGCATCAGGCGGGTGGCGACATCAGAATAGTGGCTGAGTCGAGGTAGTTTGACACCAGGACTGCATTTCTCACAGTTTAGGGTGAGGCGTCATGGCTGATGTAGTCTGACGCCTAAGGCGCATTGGTGGGGTGGTGGAAATCCAGGCCGATCCACGCCTGATTCATCTTGACAAAGGTCAGTCGTTCCACATATTCCCATGACAACGGGTTTTCTCCTCTGGGGTAAACGATGCCCCCCGCCACACTGAACACCCGCTCTGATGCCACACTACTGGTCGGGCAGACAGCTTTCTCCACTGCAAGCTCGGCAAGTTGGGGTCCCACACATCCATTTGGGCTGCCCCAGTAGTCCAGCTGATCATCTACTGTGGTGGCAGAGTGTTTGTCCAAGTAGGTCCACCACCTTTTGTGTATCAGGGACTGCATCCTGTCCTGCTGCTTGCTGCTGGCGACTGCCCCACCTCACTTAGTCGTGTGAAGAAAGCTGCTCATCATGACTTCCAACTATAGGTTGCTGCTGCCTGGAGCTGGTACTGCTCCCTACCCCCCACACCGCCCGCCCCCGGGGGGGGGGGGGGGCCGACCCCCCCCTCCCCATCCCCCCCCCCCCCACCTTCACCCAGCCACCGCGCAGTATACGTGAGCGCTGAAAATCGCCCCGGTCCAGACCTGTCCCCCAGAGGAGGGACGATGCCCGCACATAGGCAGCGGCCAACTGACTCGGAGGATTTCCCTATAGGTATATGAGTTTTGTTCTCCCTCTCATAGCTGGGAAAAAGGCTCCATTTTTGACCGTAGCGAGGGTATCCAATAGGTGGAGAGCCAGAAGTCATCCCTCTGCTGGATGCTGACTATTCGGCTGTCACTAGACAGGCAAATCAGCAATCTGCAGGCCATCCTGCACATGTGACTCCCGAGGGGCTCCCTGCCTCCAACTCCCACGTATACTGCCACGGTGCTTGTGGGCATCTGCCTCGAAATTTCCCCTCCATCTACCTCCTCCAGCTGCTCCTGCTCCTCCTCTCTTGTCACCTGGGTAAGAAAATCCACTCATTCACCAGACAATGCTTCTTCTGCACTGTCCTCCTCCTCCTCATCCTCCATTTCAGTCCCCACTGGACTCATATGGGCCCCGAGATGAGTCGCCACGTCTCCAGTCCCCTGCCCAGACAGATTTTCAGCATCTGTCTAGGACATGAAGCAGTGGAATGACTTATTCATCCCATAGTCCTGGCGACTGACAAATAACGTGGCCTCCTCGAACGGGCCCCAACAAACGGCAGGTGTCACGCAGAGCTGCCATTGGCTGACATCAAAGTTACACAGGAATACTCCTGTCCGCCTGGATCATCAAAAAATCATTAATGGCCTTTCTCTGTTCATACAGTCGGTCCAACATGTGCAGGCTGGAATTCCAACGAGTGGAAACATCGCATATCAGAGTGTGTTGGGGGAGGCCATTCTGCCGCTGCAGGGTGTTCCTGGCTTTGTAGGAATGGATGAAGTGCATGCACAGTGTCCGGGCCATTTTCAGAATCTTCTGAAGAATCAGTGGAAGACTTCAGGAACCTTTTCACAACCAGATTGAACACGTGCCCCATGCAGGCGCATGGACCATCCCTCCTCGGGGCACGCAGACACCATGTTCCCTCCCATTGTCCCTCACCATGGTCCGATTTGCAGTTGGCGCGGAGAAAGGCACACATCGATTTCTTGCTGCATGACGCAGAGCAGTTCCTCCCCTGGGTGACTTTGTTCGCCGAGGCAAGCCAGGTGTCGAACTGCGTGACACCGCTGTGCCCTACACATGTGGTATGATGGAGCAGTACTTGTGGAGGCTGAGAGGGTGGTGGTGGAGGAGGAGGAGGAGGCGGACATTGTCGCAGGAGCCAAAGTTTGACAACGTGGAGGAGAAAGCGGTGTCTCCTGTCCAAGTTGTTGGAAAAGAAATTATGGCTTGTAACTCTCCATCTCGGCTCGGCACAAGCCATTAGTTCTCTGAATGGTGCAGAGTCCACCATTTGGAAAGGGAGGGACTGCAGTACCAACAACTTGGACAGGAGCACGGTCAGCTGCTGCACCTTAGGATGGTGGGATGCATACTTTTTGTCTCTTTGCAATCGCCTCGCTGAACGACTGCTGGCGCCATGAGTAGTGAGGAGCAGGAGCATCTGGACCGGGAGATGATGTCAAAGAGAAACAGCTCCCTTCTGCAGAGGTGGTGGAGCCTTGACTGGCTGCAATGGCATGCGTGCCACTGGCTGCTGCGGTAGCAGGATGAACCACCACATCTGAGCCACGTTTCTCCCAAGCCACCGGATGGTGACGCTGCATGTGTTGACGCAGGGCCATGGTGCCAATGTTAGCTCCCTGGCCACGCTTCCCTTTCTGCCCACAGATTCTACATATACCCATATTCGGCTCCTCCGGTGTCTTAGCAACGAACTGCCACACCGCCGAGTATCGATTTTAAACCCCCAACGCTCCGCACTGAGTGACTACTGCTGCGCTGCCTCGCTGAGCCCTGTGCCGCTTCTTTCTGGGCCTGCGAAGCGGGTTTTTTACCCCGTGGCTGCTTGGCCTCCCGACCTCACACTGCTGCTATCCTGCTGACGCACGGCCACACAACCCCCCTTGCTGGCTGCGCCGCTGCCTGAAAGCGCAAGCTGACGCCCTCTTCTCCTGACGATGATGAAGCCCTTTCCTCACCCGGCTCCCAAGTGCAGTCGGCTACATCATCATCTATTTGTGTTTCATCGTCACTGCTGTCCTCATCACCGGTCTTGGTATGCAGAGGCGACCCCTCACAACATGACCTCCCATGCCACTCTCAACATCTATACTTTGCCGCCTACTGCAAGAAGCAGGGGATATTGGCCCCATTTCTTCGCTGCCAAGTAGCTGCTGACTGCCCTCCTCAAATTGTTCATCCTCGCATATAGTGGCGCTGAGCCCAGACCACATAGTAGATCTCTGGCTGAGGGAACCGGGTGGGACAGAGGCGGTTGAGACAGATGAGGGGCCGCTGACCCCCCTCCCGGGCCATGCCAACTAAGGTTTGTCTGATGTTCCCACCGACTCTTGGCTGGGGGTTTTCAGATGCCATCTGGGAGGAAGTGGATGACCTAGTCAACCAATCAAGAACCCTTGGGTTGCTAGTCACAAACGGCCGCTAGATGACAGCGGCAGTTTGAAACCTCACCGAGTGACCCCGCGCGACGTCCCTTTGCTGTGCTGCGACCTGGGCCTGGAATGTTTGTGCCTCTGCCACTCGCAGGTGAAGAGCCTGCCACCTCTCTGTCTGACATACTGTTTGTTCTAAAATGTACAGACACTGTTTGATGAAGATATGATATATGATAACTACACACCCTGTATTTGACTCCAAACGAACCCACTAAGAAGCTTGGGTAACCCTTGGATATAAATTGCGCTCCACAACTGGGCAGGAAAAATTGACTTGTATGTGCCGTTTAAAAACACTGTGTATTTTACTGAATATAAAAGCACAAACAGGCTTAATTAACCTGTTTTATGGTACAGGAAAATTGTAATTTTTGGCGGTGAAAAAGACGGTTTATTTTTGTCACCACAGCAGAAAAACAATGCTTAATTAACCCCTGGATGTAAACTGCGGCAAACAATTGAGCAACCACAAACTACGAGCTTTGTAGCGTGTTACAATGGCGTGTTTTCTACGCTACACAACAAGAGAAAAAATTTTAATTAACCTTCGCTTGTGAATTAGGCTACAGGAAAATTTTATTTTTTGGCGGTGAAAAAGACGGTTTCTTGGAGTCACCACAGCAGAAAAACAACGCTTAATTAACCCCTGGATGTAAATTGCGCAAAAGAATTGAGCAGCCAAAAATGAAGTTGTATTTTTATTGTAAAAACGCTGTTTCTTTAAATGAATACAACAGGAACGGGCTTAACTCCCCTTTGGATATTCAATGTGCTGTGAGCAGATAGCATTAAAATGTATATGCAGCAGCAGTGGACGCACACTGGACTTCAGATCCATTATCCCAAAAAATCTGAAATAGAACATTAAGAGAAGCAGTCTCTGAGACAAGCTGAGACACCCCACAAAAATCGCTGTATAAAAATCAGTTCTTCAGTAAGAGCTATCACAATCAGCCGCGGTAGCACCTTCCCTGATCAGTACAGTGAGAGGAGTGTGAGCTCCCAGCGTCGCGCCCGGACTTATATAGTGCTGTGACGTCACAGAATCCCGCCGGTCTCTGATTTGCTGCATCTCTGCACATGTCATGCAGGCTATGCCCTTCTTCTTCCCAGAGTTCTTTGCCCCATGTAACGCCATGTGCTTGCAGCCGTTTTATCAATCAAAAGCACACTTCGTTCACCCGAAGTACCCCAAACTTCGACTTCGTTCAGAACCTAAGTTTTCCTGAAATTCAAAACGAATTCCACTTCGTTAGAATCAATTCGCCCATCTCTAGTCTGGATGCATTTCTAGATATAATTATAGAACAAGTTACAGTGACCTGTATTCTGGAGAAGGGTCTAGATACATTTCTAGATGTAATAATACATCACGTTTTAGTGACCTGGATCCTGGAGAAGGGTTGTTGATCCAGAGATTTATTCTGATTGCCAGATTGGAGTCGGGAAGGAATTTTTTCCCTAAAATTAGGACAATTGGCTTCTACGTCATGGGGGTTGTTGCCTTGCTCTGGATCAACACTTTAGCACAATAGGCTGAACTGGATGGACGTCTGTCTTTTTTTGGCCTTACAAACTATGTAACTATGTATGCTCTGCACAACTGTATTTAATATAGAAATTTACTATAGCATTAGTCAAACCTTGACAGCTTCTGACTCATAAAAATTATCCCAGTACTCGTCCTGTATTTGGTATTCATCATGTCACCATGCCCAGAAGTGTATGCATAAGTTGGCAGGCAGCGCCAGTCGCTTTATGCTCAGTAACTCTCAGCCTGCATAAGTACTGTCCAAGAATACTGTAATACTATACAGTACTGAGTCTTCTGTGGCAGTCCTCTTGTTATACCTGTATGCCTGAACTGTTCAGGAATCCTAATACCTCTTTACGTAGCAATCCTCTTGATGTGTCATGTATTGTCATGTAAACTGTAGTGATATTCCAGTTTAGTTCCCCTAAGCACTGATCCACATAACATTAACTTTTAGTGGCTCCTTGAACATTTTTGAGCTATGGTATTGTAACGGGTAACGGGTCCGCAGCGCAGTTCATGTGTAGCGCACTAGGGCAGCAGCGGAGAGGTTTGAATTTGTAATACTCAGTCACGGTGGCTATTGCTCTATGTCTCTCATGCTACCCCAGAACGAATGCAGTGAAGAGGGGTTCTGTGGAATGATGATGGTATTTCCCTGGGACACACTACATGGTGGTTGTAGTCCTCAACTGCCTGTGATGGTGTAGTGAGGTGTCCATGATATAAGGTGCAGAAGACTCAGACAGGAGACGAAGGCTTAAAGCATCACTTCTCTTTCCTTCCCAGGCAAGGTGTAATAGAAAATAAGGAAAGGACAGCTTTCAAGAAGTCTTTGCTTTAATCCTAGCCACACAACCTTACAGTAGAGGAGCGGTAATCCTACTTTTCAAGTCCCTTAAGAGCCTTCCAGACTTTATTCAAATATGGAGCTTGCCTTAACTTTCACATGATCTGGATTTTCCCAGAAGCTGCTGAATCCCAAAGGCTATGAGGTGTGTGGGACCAACTGTACCTCATGAATTTTCCTTGCATTCAAGGCTCCAATACAGACTAGACTGCTGCTTGCTTTCCTTTAGAGCTGTTCCTCTGTCACATGTCCTCTCCGAGGCAGCCATGGAGTGAAGGATGGGGCTAGCCCAGGTGTCCGCTATAGCTTCTGTCAGGATGACGTACTAAACCACCACACACTAACAACTCACTCTTAAGCTAAATTTACCAATCCTTATATATCTCCCTAACCTCCCATGTTGCCATGAGAACCCCTCCCTACTGAGTGGTTGTGAACTGTTTAACATTTCTGCTTAGCAAATATAACTTTGCACTTTTCAAACCAGCAGTAGACATGACCTAAACAGTTAACAGAGTTACTAAGGTTACATAGAGTTCCACATTGCACCTTTCAGGCATCTCTCATAGTACTGATCTCACAACTCTAGTAATGTACACTTGCACATAATCCTGTACATTACACATTGGTCTCTTTCTCCTCTCCTTAGGCCATGAACTCCTCTGGCAACAAGTATAGTGAGCAGGCTTTGGACTGGCCCACAGGGGAATAGGGGAAAACCCGTTGGACCCCTGAGCATGGTTGATCTAAAGCTGTTTTTTAACTGCATATACATCCTCAGAAGAGGAAAAAAGGATTGAAAGAGGCATCTACAGTCATTTACAGTAGCTGTAGGGTTGGCCCCTAAAATAAACCCCACTGGTGGGCCCAGAAACAGCTCAACTGGTGGGCCCCTAGGGTCAACTCCACCTGTGGCCCCAAGGCACCCCAGTCTGACATTGATAGTAAGCAATAAAAATACAAAGACAAAAAATAAAGATTAAATGAAATAATTATAACCTTGTTGTTTTTTTCTTTTTGTCTTTGTATTTTTAATGTTTATTTAGTAATATACAACAATATTTATATAATGCTTTGTTAAATGTGGAGTTTTTGGTGTTCTAGAACACATGAATGCAATTTACACTGTTTCTTATGGGGAAAAATTTATTTGATACTCAACTTTATTGGTACTCAATCGACCTTCTGGAACAAATTACTTAATTAATAATTAAGTCATAAGATATTACAAAATTACCACTTTAGGGAGGTTTAAAAATATTGTTACTAATAATGTTGTAGTAGAGATTCTATTCAAGGGTAAATGTTATATAAAACTCGAGTGAAGTTTAAAATAACCTCTCACTTAAATAAATATCATGACCATCCATATATCATACAACTTTCTTTCCAAGCAGGGATAAAAAATGATGCATGTTGCTCAGTGTCTTGTTGTGATGTGTGAATAAGAAAGATTAACCATTCTTTACCTAATCCCTGCTACAGATTCTTAAACCTTTTTCTCAGATTTTTGTGGTTGCAATAAATTCGCTTGCGCTCATGTACTCTTGCACCTTGTTAAACCTTTCAGACAATGTACAGTTTTATTGTTGTATACTTCTGACAATATTAATTATACTAGTGTTATAGTGTGAATTGTTAACAAATATACCAACATAAAAAATACATCAGCAGGCACTAAAACCCATACAGACACTGAATCCATGGAACATTTTAATTACATTTAGAAGAGAATTTGCATTTCAGTCAGTTTGCACCAGTGTCCATGTCAATTATTAATTAGGGTGCTAGCTATTTTTGTTTCTCTATTTTTTTTATTTTTTGCATCATACATTTGGAAAAGAGGCTGAATCTGTCTTGGCTATACACTCTAAGAATCTGCCTTATAGTCCTTATACCCAGTCTTTTTCCCTGAATATATGGCAGCCTTGGCCCCACAGAGAGGCAAACTTAGAGTTAGGGACCCACTTGATGAAGTTACCTTGGCTTGGTAGATGGGAATACAAAATTTGATCATACTGTGTACTAAAAATCTCTAGTTTATGCATGTAGAAAACATAGCATTAATGCAGTTTAAATGGTAAAAACACTCATCACTGCCTGGATAAACCATGAGGAAGTTCTTTCAATTTTTCTGCTCCTTGAAGGGAATCTGTGGCACCCCAACAAGGGTTGTGAACCTTTTGTCTTGCTACTAAGTCGGGTACATTTATGGCCTATCTACTGCCAACCAGAGGATAGGCCATAAATTAAAAATCCCCCAAAACTAATTTAACACTTCTGGTGTGAAGGTAATTGAAATGATGCTTTTTAAGTACTAACGATTAGCTATAGAGTGACTCCTCCTGTGCTCTAGAGGTTCTAGTGTGCACTTTTTCTACCAAGCCATTGTTTTAAACAACAAAGCAAACCACATGGTGTTTATTAGTGTTGAGCGATTATTATCGACAAAGTTGAAATCGGCACGGTATTTACGTTGATCGGATTTTTTAGATCACGCGATAATTTTGGTTAAAATCTGTGCATAATCTATTAATATCGCGCCATTTTCGGCGCTTCCTGTCATTTTGGCGGCCACTTTGGCGCAGTACAGCTTTGTTGATATATCTACTTTGCAGTTAAATGTGAATACAGCAATTTTGTAGTCACCACAGGTGAATTGAAAGGTGCCAAAAAGACCTTTTATTATCCGAATACATTTCAGATACGTGTTTTTTCACTTTGGCGCAAGCCAGCTGTGTTGATAGAGCCACCTTGCAGTTAAATTTCAATCCAGCAACTTTGTAGTCACCATAGGTGTACTGATAGGTGCCAAAAATACCTTTTAATATTTGTATACTTTTCAGACAGGTGTTTTTTGCACTTTTGGTCAGTCAAGCGTTGTTGATAGATCTACTTTGCAGTTAAATTTGAATACAGCAATTTAGTAGTCACCACAGGTGAATTGATAGGTGCCAAAAAATACCTTTTTTTATCCCGTATACATTTCAGACAGGTGTTTTTTTCACTTTTGGTCAGTCAAGCTTTGTTGATAGATCTACTTTGCAGTTAAATTTGAATCCAGCAATTTTGTTTTGATTTGAGGGATTTGAGAATAGCTGCGATTTGCCGTCTTTTAATAAGAGACTTTCCAAAACTCTTCCATACCTTCTCAAATTTTATATTTCTGAACATGGAGCGAAATTCAGGTGGTAAGCGAGCAAAGAGGGGGTAGGACATGGAGGTAGAGGTACGAGAGAAGGTGCTCCTTCCATTGCGACAACACGCATGCCAGCGGATCGTCAGTTGCAGGACCCTCAGGCCTGTCATCGCTGGGTCAGGGCCTTGTGAATTTTCAGTAACGAACAGTGTCGCTAATCTGTTTCTTCAGTGGTTAATGCAACCTGCATCCAGCAGTCTTACCTCCTCGTCCTCCCAGTCACGGCCACAAATGTCGTCATCAGCATCATCAGCATCCGTCCCACATGAAGCAGCCCAAATGTCAACTCGTGTACCCACCACTGTGGATAATCCATTTTCTGAAGACCTCTTTGATGAAAATGCGGTTGGGGTCAGAAGGCATGTTAAAGATAACGGGCGAAATCGCGGCCCCCCCTTAAATGGGTAACGGGAGCACATCCCTTCCCTGGCACAGCCTAAACCCTTGTCGTCCAAAATTTCAAAAGAGCCCCCGGGTCTGGACGCCTGCTGAGGAACTCGAAGTCTAAGTTCGCATTTCCCGGGCGTTCGCACCCTGCTTCGTCCCCCTGTCTGCGTTGCAGCGTCACTCGGCCAGCCCTCAACCGTCTCTTGTTGACGTGGCAACATCTGAATTCCACCCTCCACATGCTCCAGCATTGGGGGACAGCGCAACCCCATTACGCATACGAAGTGACACATGGCCTACAACAGCGGGGGGGCCCCGGGGGTTTTTGAGCCCCCGAGAGTGGGGGGCGGGTGAAAAGCTCTGCCCACCCTTTTGCCAGTTTTAAAAGCCACCAAAATGGTCATGCGGCAATGCCCTTGTCGCATGAAATTGTGGTGATCTTATTCTGGAACGATCGGGGCCACTCTGAAACAACAGGTCCCAACAGCGACGGAGGAGACGGACCAGATGCGGACAGGGAGCCTTTCCTCCGTCAAATCCCAAGGCCTGACATTTCACAATTTCATTTTTCCCTTCTTTAGGCGTGGTTCGGGTCCAGGGCTAGTGCAAGGTGGCGCATCAGCCTCAGGGTGCACATCTCAAGCAAGTCAGGGCTGTGTTAAGTTTTTGCCGGAGGAAGGGAGGGGGAGGAGGGGGATTCCTAGACACCGACTTTAACCGACGCCCCTCCTTTGGGAAAGGGGTTTGGCGCAATTTAGGCGGGGAGGAAGATGAAAATCATTTGCTAGTGCCCCTCGACCCAGAACTTGGAAATCAAGGCTCCATTCTCACATAAGTTTGGAGCCCATTTCCTCCAACAGACCCTCGCATAAGGCCATAAAATGAACAACAGTTCGGGGGTGGCCACCCTCCTGGACCCCGGTACAAAACAAAACTCAGCACTTTCCTTCCACCTACCCAAATAGGAGTAAAATGCAAGAAAGGAGACCTTGCTGATTGATCAACTGAGACATCTGTTGCTCTGATTAAACGTTCTTCAAATGTCACGTGGAACAACATCACGACGTACAGCATAGAGTGGCAGTAGCCGTAGGGCGCAGCAGCAGGCAAGGGGGCAGAACCTAATGGGGACCTCTGGCAATCTTTTTTACCACCTCACCAACAAGCAATCGGGCACAATCCAACACCCAAGACCACCCCTTTAAGATCAGGGTGCACACTATCGCTCTCAACACCGATGGTTTGTATGTGTTCGGGACCCAAAAAGACTTCTGGGTTCCAAAATGATAATGGCCCAGCTCGCTCGCCACCCCATAGAGGTTTGTCCTCCCAGCACCCACGTCATATTGAGCGGACCTTCAGCACAGTGGAGGATCATTACAGACAAACGCACGGCTTTCCACAGATAATGGGGATCGTTGACTTTCATCAAGATGAATCAGGCGGGATCCTGATATGTTGTGGCCCCTTTTCCTGGGGTCACCATTAGTTGCCGGCCCCAACTTCACATTCCCTTCAAACAGAAATGGTCCATTTGAAACCTTTTTTTAAAAGATCATTTCTTCTGAAATTTTTATATTCTCTTTTTTCCAACATTTTCATTTTGCGTTTTCTGTGAGGAACGTAAAAGCAGCAATTTTTTATACAACCCCGTATTCCATTTACTCACTTTATCTTTAGAATTTTTTCGCTTTGTCAATGGTTTTGGGTATTTTGCTGTGAGATACACTAAAATTATGGTCCTTTGGAAACAGAAAGGGGCATCTAATGGCATTTCCCCTCACAATTTTTAATAGGGGCTGAGAAGTCTATTTAAAATTTTTTTGGGGGTCTGAAAGCTGTGAGAACAGCAATAATATGGTCCTTGGAACAGAAAGTGTTTTTTAAGTGCATTTCTCCTAAAACAATTTTTTTAACATGGCGAGAAGTCATTTTTAAATTTTTTTGGGGTCTGCTCTTTGAAATCACAATACTACAGTCCTATTCTAAAAAATTTTTTGTTTCCTAACAGACTTTTTGTTCTTCACAATTGGCAAAAGTGCTCAAGGGTCATTTTTTTGAATTTTGGGGTCATTTTGCTGTGACATCAGCTATACACGGGTCCATTATAAAAAAATGTTTTTCTAAAAGACATTTGTTCTCACAATTGTCCAAACTAAAGGGGTGGGGGCTTGGGAATTTTTGGGGGCATTTTCCTGTGACAGCAGCTATACTACAGCCCCCTATTAAAAAAAAAATTGTTGTTTCCAAACATTTGTTCTTCCAATTGCAAGTGGCTAAAGGGTATTTTGCTGAAAGAAACAGAATGGGTGGGCACTTAATGGACACATATTGCAAAATGCTTGTTTTTGCAAGTTTTTTAACATAGCTACAATCCCTGTTTTGAGACAACCCATTTAATACAATTAAAAAAAAAGAAAAAAGACATTGGATTCCCTCCTATTTTAAAAATTTTTTTTCTAGAATTAAACACTAAAAAACTTGCAGTACAAAATCGGGAAAAAAATTCCTCTGAATTGTAAAGGGAGGGTACGGAAAAATTGACCAGAGTAGGTTATTCAGAGGACATGGAGTATGGGCACGGGCAAGAACAAAAGACAAGACAATTTCCTCCACACTTTAGTAAAAGAAAAAAGAGCCAAAAAAAAAGGGCACCGATGGAACAGGGGCGTTTTAAACCCCCAGCATTTCAATGAAGGGCAATTGGTTCGCACTCATACGGGGGGGCAAGCGCACCCAGTCTTGACTGTGTACTGAGAAGGGTGGAGGCTTACCTCACACTTCCGCTTCCGCACTCTGCTTCCACACTGTTCATTTCGGGGTCATAAGGGCTTTTAACCTCCTGTTTTTAAAAATCAGACGCCCCGCCTGGCTCTCACCGCACCCACGTAACCCCGGCCCTGGCTGCGAACCTGCGTTAATAAGAAGACCAGCCTGGGGTCTCACCACAAACCCCCTAAGTCCGTCCCTGGGAGCGGACCTCCGCTTACAGAGGCGATGGCACACTGGCTCTCACCGTTAGGGGCAATCAGGAGAGCTTCAAATTTCCCCTAAAAAAAACAATTTTTTAAAAGATTAATTCTGTGAGGTTAATAGGCAAAAAGGGGTACGGGGTGGACACAAATTGACATTTGATCTTAAAATTTTTTTGGGGGGGAGTCACATGGGTCGCATCATCTATCTCCAGGGGGGTCGTCCCTAATCACTGAAGAAGGATTTGAGGAAAAAAAGAAAACCATTTAAATATTCTAATCATCCAGGAGGGGAAATGTCTTCTCAAATAAGAATGTTTTGGGGAGATTGGACATTTTTATTACTTATAGGGGGCGGGAATTAAAAAAACTACATGTAAAAAATACCTTTAAAAACACAGGGGGGGTGTAGTTGTATGTTTCACACTTGAAAAAAAAGCAAAATGATAAAATGTAAAACTAAAATAAAAAATTCCCAAAAAATTCTGTAAACAAATGTAATTTACCAAAAAATATACAAATGACACACTTTTACAAAATAGCAAAATGCCCTTTTTGATCTGGGATCAAAAGGTTTAAAAGTCAGCTGTGGCCCAGCAGGTATGGGCCCCAAGTCCAGTGAAACTAAAATGGTGGTTGAAAAACCCTTTTTCCGGCACTTTTAAATGTGGGGGGGCATGCAGGGTTTTGGGGCTCATGCTTGGTCCAGGGCAGGGACAGGTAGTCCATGAAACTAAAATGGGGGTTTAAAGCTCCTTTTTTCCGCACTTTTTAAACTGGGGTCACAGGTTTGGGGCTCATGCGTCCCGGGAAGGTTAAGGCAATTCCCCTGAAACTAAAAATGGGGTTGAAAGGGCTTTTTTTTTTTTCCCGGGACTTTTTAAAACTGTGGGGCAGACAGTTTAAAAAGGGGCAACTGTATACAGGGCAGGTAAAAGTCAAAATTCCAGTTCAACTAAAAGGGGTTAAAAAACCCTTTTCCGGACTTTTTAATCTGGGTCATGAGGTTTGGGGGTCATGTTTCGTTCCAGGACAGGGGGTTTCATGTCCAGTTTTAAGTAAAAGATGGTCAAATCATACTGCCTTCCCGGGGACTTTTTAATTTGTGGGGGCAGGTTTAAGGGGCATGCTGTGGGGTAAGACAGGGGTAGTAATGGTTTGATTTTTTTTTTTGTGGATTTTATAACCCAATGTGTTGCCCAAATGTACACAATCCTTTGACTGGGGGATGTTTAACCACTTCTCCGCCCGGTTTGGGTGTAAAATGAAGGGGTTGTTGCCTCCCCAAGACTTTAATTTCATCGGCGATAATCTATTATCGACTATGGAAAACGCTTTATAATTGCCGATATCGATATCGACCCGTGCATATCAACGTAATCCTCATCACTGTGTTTATAAAACTCAAAAAGGGCCACCAAAAGGCGTTTTTTAAATCCGGGACATCCTTTTTTTTTAAACGTCCTGGTCCGTCCTGTTTTGGGCCCAGAGACGGATCTAAAAAGCAGATGTAACAGGGAGTTAAAACGCCTTGTGAAAAAGCCCTAACAGGCAAAATACCATCAACTACTTATTTTTTAAACTAACCCAAGTTCTTTCCACCAACAAACAGGGCTTGTTTATTATTTTAGGAAAAATGGCCATGAACAGGAAGAAAATACATTTTGTCCTCCATTCTTTTTAAATTTTGTTTTAAAGTAGTTTCTTTAATTAATACCATTTCTTTTCAAAGTGATTCCTCTAATTGTCCTGTGCTTAACAATGCCAAATATGTAAAAGCTGTATAGTCTGGCATTCTTAAAGCCTCAATAACAGACACTCCATGTTAGTTTTACATGTACAATATTTCCCTCCCAACCAGGGGCGGTGCTAGGGTCCCAAAACATCCGGGGCCCGGGCCCTCTGTGTTATTTTTGCTTTTGTAGGGCTGGGTTCACAAAGATATTTTTCACGGGCCCCCTTGGAGCTGTGGCATGGGTTTTTAAAAGACAAAAAAACGTATATCCCTGTCACTAGGTGTATGCCTATTTAATAACTGTTAAAAAAGAGTCTAAAAGAACGTATACTTATCATAAAATAAAAGGGGAAAATTCACATTCACATTAGCTCACTGTGAATTTGCAGACAATGTGCACCCAAATTACTGGTTCACTACCGTGGCCTGTAATTGGCTCACAAGGAACTGTTGCGACACTTGAATTAGTGGGTTCACAAGGTAAATAAATTTATTTTTAAATCCTCCCTTTATGGACTGACAAACTACAAGTAGTTTTGAAACCCCCCTGTAGGGCCCGGTTCACATCTGCATCAGAGGTTTTTTGCTGTGGATCCATCAGATCTCTGCCAAAGTGTTTGTTGTTGAGACTGAAAAAATCCACCGCAACTATTTCTTCCTTCTCAGCTACTGGCACCACAGCAGAAACCTTACAGACCCACTGTAATTAATAGGACCCGTTGGGCGCCGTGGGTGTCTGCAGTGAACAGATCCCCCTGGCTTTAGTTTTTCGCCTCTGTGCCGAAGGTTCCAAACAGAACCTCTGACTCAGAGGTTTATCAGGTCTAAAGTAGACATATACTGTATTTTATCACAAAAATTGTTCTGATCTGCAGAATATAGATAATATTCATTGAAATCACACAATAACTCCAGAACAATTAAAACTCCTAAAAATTGCACAGTTGTGTTTTTTCCTAACTCCATCTCACAAAGAATTAGTATTTTATGTACATACGGTGCATTCTGTGGTACCATCAAAAATACAACTCGTTCCAGAAAAAGGCTTAAACAAGGCAAAGTAAGAAAAGCTTTCTGACCTGGACAAATAGCGCTACTGACCGCACTGTTGTGCCAGCACAGAAAGCATTTACAAAACAGAACACACACAGTCCAAAAGTACCATGTCTGTGCTGTTGTCCCCTATGGACAAAGTTTTTGGGATCTGTTGGGATATTTTTTCCCATATTTTCACATATCCCAACAGAGGACCCAAAAGGGGCCACAGCACAGAGTGAACCAAAACAAAAAGAATAAAGACCTGCCAGCTCTCAATATGGTGAAGGGGAGACCCTGCCCTGCAGGATAACACTGCACTGGTATATTGGGGAATTTCTCTATGGAGAGCACAGAGGGGACACCACAGCAGGAGGCAGAAAAACTATGGAAGAAGGCAGGTACAATCCTCTGATGTCCAGCAGCTGCTGACCCCTTATCTCCTTTCCCCACCTGAACCACTGCTTCGCTCTCCATGGTGACATAGCTGCTGCTGGCCGGCAGGTATGCGAGGGCTTTTGGTCACTCACCCCCTCCCTCCATCCTCTCCTCGCCGACCCTCTAGCATTGTACAGAGGGGAGGGGGGAGGAGGAAGCCGGCACGGGACAACTAGTTTTGCTGCCTGCTCCCCGGCCCCTTCCCCATCAATCACTCTCTGAGCACGGGCTTCACAGTGCAGCTGCCAGGCGGGCGGCCCCTGCTTTCATTGGTGTCCGGCAGTGTCTGATGACGCTGCCCCTGCGCTGCTCCTGATTAAAGAGCCCCGGGCCCAAGCCCGTTGGGCGCAGGAGATTTACCAGCTGTCGCTGAGTCCAGGAAATTTCCAGGACAGTTGGTAAGTATGAGATTCGGGGCACAGGCTGTTTCATTCGGGGCTTGTGCCCCGAATAAAACAGCCTAGCAACGCCCCTGCTCCCAAACTTAAATGCAGCCTCTGTGTGGAGAATCATCCGGGAACATATTTTTTTTTGTATTCTTTGTAAAGTAGATAGTTCCATGGTAAAAATGATGGGAATAATCATTGTATATTTGGAGTAACATACATTCTGTGCGATAGAAACACCCAATTAGATCACTTTTATCAGACTTCTATATAGACACATAAAACTCACTCTGTACAGGAAAAACATGTGACATCATTACTGACCTCATAGCATTTCCTAACAAACAACTTGGTTCATTGTCTGATTGACAGTCCAGTCCAGGCATTGGTGCTAACAACTTCTGACATAAGGTCCGGGTCATTAGCCTGCTAATTTATATGAAGCAGGAAGGAAGGAGTTAAGTTATTCAAGACTTTTTTAATTATCACTTTATTTATACTTTTAAGAAGGTAATTTGTAACGCTTCAGCGTGTTCAATAAATGTCTGCTTTATTCCACTATGATAAAATGTCATTCCCTACCACTTGCAGATGATAAAAATGTTGTACTATGTAGTGCACTGTTTGGAAATTGTAATTATTTAGTAAATCTTACGACAACAAAAGGTAAAAGCCAAGAAACTAATGATGTTTGAAGGTGAAAAACTCATCTTGCCAGAACTTATTTGTATAACTTTTCTGGCATGAGAACTCTGTTCTATGACTTGAATCCAGCACGACTAGTAGAGTGTTACTTTTAAGTCATTTTAAACATGGAAATTATATATACTACTCACAAAATGTAAGGTATAATTGGCTTTTGGTTAAAATTTCAGGATGAATGTAACATTTCTTGAAAAAATCTTTAAATGAATTAAAGGAGATCATCTCAATTTTAGAATGCACATGTCCAACTATTTAATGTTTCAGTACTTTTTGCACAACTTGCTGATCTGTAACAAAAAGGTTAATGGTACAATTTGCAACTGGTGTTTGACCCCTGAATCGCACAATAAATTTAGGGGATCAATTTGAATTGAGATTTAAACAGTCCTCTTCATCATTCTATTCACATTTTAACATCATGAGACCAACACAACACCTTATAATTAATCGACAGTACCTCACTATTGCGAGGCTTCAAGCAGGATGCTCTCAGATGGGACTGGCCACTGGACTTAGAGTGTCATCAACAGGTTGTATCAGAGATACAGAGAGACTGGAAGAGTCACAGAAAGGTAAAGAAGTAGACGTCCTTTTGCTCCATCACACACTGATGACCGCTTCATTGTAAACAATGCCCTGTGGAACGGGAAGATGAATGACACACAACTGTATATGGGTGTAAATTTATAAGTGTGTACAAATTTTATTGTATGTGTGGTTTATATATATATATATTATATATATATATATATATATATTTTATATAATATATATATTATATTATATAATATATATAGATATAGTGAGGAAAATGACAAAAGTCACACCCCAGATTGCAGAAGTCACCCAAGCACTCAACTAAACAAATGCTCCATCCATAGGAAACCAGCCCAGCAGGGTGTCATAGCATCAAAGGTTTGTCAGTTGATTTCGTTAGCACCGGCCAGGTTAGAGTACACACATGTGCTCAGATCCCAAGAGAGGGAACAGACTGGCAGGTGCCGATATTTTATAAGGATTTATGGGAGAACCATGCATCACAGGTCCATCCCAGTTTCATATTTTTAAATATAAAACTTCCCACACGCATAGCTGTCACTCCGACATTTGTAGGGCACACAGGAAGGTAGAAAACAAAGCATAATGCCAGAGTTTGGTACCAAGCTATAGTTTAGGCCCATCTTGTTCTGATGGTACCACTGGCTCAGTTCTGTCCCAATGCCCTGCCGCGATATGACTTATTTTGTGTCCGAAGCCAAAAACTGCATGGCCCGAGAGGGAGGAGAGTGTAGACTGTCCCAGAGGCATGAGAGGGTGAGACAGAAGGTGTGAGGAAAATGACAAAAGTCACCCCCCAGCTCTTGTAACTTCAGATTCACTCAGATTGCAGAAGTCGCCCAAGCTCCTCTACTGTGCAACACATGTCATTGAGGAAGCACTCAACTAAACAAATGCTCCATCCATAAGAAACCAGTCCAGGAGGGTGTCGAAGCATCAAAGGATTGTTAGTTGATTTTGTTAGTACCTGGCCCAGGCTAGAGTACACACATGCTCTCAGAGCCCAGCATCAAAGAGAGAGACCAGACCGGCAGGTGCTGATATTTCATAAGGATTTATGGGAGAACTGTGCATCACAGATCCACCCCAGTTTTTAAAATTTTTAAAAAAATGAAACTTCGCACACGTGTAGCTGTCACTCCCGCATTTGTAGGGCACACAGGAAGGTAGAAACCAAAGGCTGGCACTAGGAATGAAGTGGAACACCAGAGTTTGGTACTAAGTCATACCTTAGGCCCATCCAGTTCTGATGGTAAACCAAATGGCTCGTTCTGTCCAATCCCTGCGCGATATGACCCATTTTGTGTCCAAAGCCAAAAACTGCATGGCCCAAGAGGGAGGAGTGTAGACCGTCCCAAGGGCATGAGAGGGTGTAATGTGGTGTAAAGGGGGTGCGACATGGGCTGTCCCAGTCGAAACCCGGCTTCCTTTCTATTGAAAGGTGGTTACGCCGGGCGTACAGGAGTGTCCAGAATCAGCAGGCTACATTCACCCCTGTGTATGCCAGCACAAGGCCAACCTAAGGTAAATAGACACATCTTGCTGCCTCTTTGTCTGTACTTATACTCTATTGTATTTGCACCTTTGACCAACATCTGTGTAGTTATACCCCTATGTATATATTGTTTGTCTAGCATGCACCCCAAGGTGAATTAAATCTATAAACTTTAATTCTGAGCGGGTCTATTGTCTTGATCACAGATCTCACGTGTCCGTTTTTCTCAGTCTCTAAATATCGCTACCCCAAGGCAGGTATAGCCAGCTGACCTTGTGCACCCGTAGGGGGAGCACAATGTCATGATACCTCCCAAGTCAGGCTGTCGACCCTCGAGTGGGCGCTGGCTTTTCCTGACACAAAAATATATATATATATATATATATTTATATATAAATATATATATATATATATATATATTTTATATTTTATTATATAATAATTATATATATATATTATAAATATATCCATATAAATAAATATATAATATATATATAGTATATATTATATGTGTGTGTGTGTGTATGTATATGTATGTGTGTATGTATATATATATATGGTAGCGCCTCACTCACGCTTGGACGTCCTCCGGGACCGTCCTGGGGGGTTACTTAGCTCCTGGATCGCCGCCTGGGTAAGCGGAATGGCAAAAACTTACTCCAAGGAAGCAGTGTTAAACTGGCCTCAACCAGCTTTATTAGGGCACAACAGAAACAAAACATTACAAACAAAACCCTCAGGCTGTCTGGCCGCTGACTACACAAGTTAGTCCCTCTCTATATGTGGCCTGGACCTAGCGTCCAGTACCACCAAAGCACCTCAGGTCTCACCAAAGGGCATAGACTTCCCTCAGCCTCTTGGGGGCCAGAGCTCTCTCCTTAGCTCTGCTGCTCCAACATCCAGGTAACAGACCACGCCCCCCGATCACCTGTAGTAGGAGGCCTCTTATAGCCCTACAGAGATTAGCCCAAAACCTGGTCTGGAACGTGGGGACGGCCTCCCACCCAACGCTACGACCGTCCCGGGAAAGGAGAGCCATTCCAGCTACCTGTGTCAGCAACTTATTTTTACTGACACCAGCAAGTCTCCTTCCCCCACCGAACCCAGACATTCGGTGGCACGTTTGCAGCAGGTACCCTGCTGAATTCCACCTAGTGGCAGAGACCTGTAACTGCACTAGGCCACAATATATATATATATATATATATATATATATATATATATAGTTAAGGAAATAACTATTTGATCCCTTGCTTACTGTGTAAGTTTGCCCACTGACAAAGGCATGAACAGTCTATAATTTTAAGGGTAGGTTTATTTTAACACTGAGGGATAGAATATCAAAAATAAAATCCAGAAAATCACATTGTATAAATTATATAAATTTATTTGCATTTTACAATGAGAAATATGTATTTAATTCCTCTGGCAAACAAGACTTAATACTTGGTGGCAAAACCCTTGTTGGCAAGCACATGTCAGGAGGAATTTTGGTCCACTCCTCTTTGCAGATCATCTCTAAATCATTAAGATTTTGAGACTGTCACTTGGCAACTCAGAGCTTCAACTCCCTCCATAAATTTTCTATGGGATTAAATGGGATTAAGGTCTGGAGACTGGTTAGTCCACTCCATGACCTTAATGTGCTTCTTATTTTTTAGCCACTCCTTTGTTGCATTGGCTGTATGTTTTGGGTCATTGTCTTGCTGGAAGACCCAGCCACATTTTTAATGTTCTGGTGGAGGGTAGGAGGTTGTCCCTCAGGATTTTACGGTACATGGCTCCATCCATTCTCCCATTAATGCAGTGAAGTAGTCCTGTGCCCTTAGCAGAGAAACACCCTCAAAACATAATTTTCCCACCTCCATGCTTGACAGTGGGGCGGTGTTCTTTGGGTCATAGGTAGCATTTCTCTTCCTCCAAACATGGCGAGTTTTGTCTTATCTGACCACAGCACCTTCTCCCAATCACTCACAGAATCATCCAGGTGTTCATTGGCAACCAGCGCATGTGCCTTATTTAGCAGGGGTACTTTGCGGGCCCTGCAGGATTTTAAACCATTACGGCATAATGTGTTACCAATGGTTTTCTTGGTGACTATGGTCCCTGCTGCCTTGCTTTGTGCAGGTCTATGATCTTGTTCCTGACATCCTTAGAAAGCTCTTTGGTCTTGCCCATGTTGTAGAGGTTAGAGTCTGACTGATTAATTGAGTCTGTGGGCAGGAGTCTTTTAGGGTAAGATCACACGGCTTATTTTGGGGCGCATCTTGCCACATATTGAGAGCGTACTGCGCTCTAATACGAGAGAATTGCACACCAATCATTACAGTAATCCACAGTTCTCATAGGAAATTATGGATTACGCCTCCTCTCCCCGCTCGTACAATACGATCGTATTGTACAAGCGAGGTGGATATTTGACCTGTCGTCTATTCACGGCGCTGCGAGCAATGACAGACGATGGGCCGGCGGGCTGCCGGCCCTCCAGCGCCACGGGGGTACGCGTGGATCGGCGTGATCTCCCGAACACCCATCATAATTGCAGGGCGTACTGTACGTCTCGCAATTAAGCCGTGTGAACGTACCCCTATAAAGGTGACTATTTAAGACAGCTATCTTTAATGCAGGTGTTTTGCCAACTATTTGTGTGGGTCCTGAACGGCTTTAAAGAAGGCAACATCCAATGCTTTATTTACTTTATTATATGAGTAACTCAATGATTATATAAAACTACAAGAAGATAGTGTGATATTGTATATACTTTTGCATAATATAGATTATAAAGGCAAGGCATGCATAATATTGGTTACAAAGGCAAAGCACGCATAATAAGGATTACAAATACTTACATCACATCTATATATGGGTCAAAGCTTCATCAGGCATCTTATAAGCGTCATCTATTGGCATCAACTGGTAACACGGACCAGCGAAGATAGAGAGATAATCCTGAGACAACACCGTGCACGGGTGCCCCCATATACAGGTCCAAGCTCCACCGGCATCTTATCAGCATCATCTATCAATAACATCAGCTGGGAGAAGGGGCCAGCGAGATAGAGAGATCTACCCGGGGTATCCACACTGTGGCGGCCAGGCGACCCTCTTTAGCCCACAGGTACAGCTACTTCTAACCTCGCAGCAAACTTTCCCAGCTTATTTCTTACTTGAAACAAATGCTTGCATAACCAAGTGTTATGCAAGCTGACAGATCAGTACTTTTCCAGTATAAATCCTCCCTCATTCGAATGGCCAGTTCTTAAGAGGTTAACCCGGCACTGGAAAAATCCATGACTTGATGCTGTACACCTGGTTCCCATGATTTCCCTCTAAACATCGCTGGGTAGTAATTGTTTACACCAGCACAGAGCTTTGTGGCTTACTCAGTACAACTCTTCCACAACAATGAGGCCCTGATAACAACCCTCTGTGTCAATATACTGTTTCTCACAAACATTTACCTAGCGCTAGGAAAATTACAGCTTAAGAGCTATTATCATCTATAATTCTTAAAGTGATACTGACAATATGGATTCCGGATGGTCAATAAATCTATTAGCACTACATGCAGGTAACGAGTTGATTAAAAGCGTCTAACTGGTCTATAGTAGCCAGAACTCTTATGGTTGGTATTCCTCTCAGCAAAATGCAAATAAATATATATAATTTATACAATGTTATTTTCTGGATCTTATTTTTGACCCTTAAAATCATAGACTGTTCATGTCTATGTCAGTGGGCAAGCTTACAAGATCAACAAAGGATCAAATAATTATTTCCTTCACTGTATATATGTGTGTGTGTGTATGTATATGTATATAGTATATATATATATTATATATATTATATATATGTGTGTATATATATAATATATATATATTATATGTGTTGTTATATATATATATATATTGTGTGTTATATATTATATATATATATATATTATATATTATATATATATATATATATAATTTGTGTGTGTCTACACTGTTTATAGGAAAATCATAGCACTCAAGAAAAAAATTGTCAACTTTAGGCACTATTTTTTCCTTGAGTGCTGTGTGTCAGGACTGCACTACTGGCTCTTTAAGGATTCTTATTGCTGCCTCAGCCAGGGTTTGGCTTGGTGTTTAGTGGGTTAAGCACTTGAGCCGATCCCTGGCTGGGGCGGGAGTTGTTGTACATTTGTCTTCTGTTTGGCACACGTTTTACTAGGTACAGCTTATTAAGAGGTATGAGGGCGGGGTCGCCCTTTTCTGGACGGATTCTCTGCTTAGGCAGGTCGAGACTAGGGCGTACCTCACACTGTGATTTATCTTTAATCATTTGAAGTGTTGGACTGCTGACCACAGGCTGGTTTTGCTCAGTTGCACCCAAACTCATCCATGCTACGTTTAAGGGGTTTTATCGTTACAAAGATCATGTCTCAGATTATGGGGACAGTAAAAATAAGCACTTTTGTAATTGGGTTGCATTACCTCTGTTACTTGGTTTAGCAGATATGAGCTTCTCTGTAAATCTGTCTTCTATTTCTGCTGTTGCTGGTCAGAATGCCCCCTGGTCGATTCCTGTGCCCTAGACACGCACCCTGCACTGTGATTGGCTGGCTGACATTTCATTCAGCCTGTTGGGATATGCCCCTAGACAGGAAACGTCATGGCCACGCCCCCCCTGCACTGTGATTGGCTGCCTGCACACTCTGTGTTTACTCCCCTCTTAGCTGTTAAAATCGATAGTGAAACCAGAGTCTGCTGGCTCTATGTACATCTCAGCTCTAGGGGGAAGGATCTGGGCAATTACTGCCTGTTTAAAGGGGGTTTTTGCCAAGAGGTTATTCACCCCCACAGGTTCATCTTAACGCTACTTGAAAAGGGGCTTTCTGTTCCTCAGATCGAATGAAACCCCCCTCCTTATGACGTATCACTGTAGGTATAACAAAAGGATTAAACACGTGTCTGTAGACTGTTGTGTAGTCAGTGCATAGGTGTCATTTTGGCAAGACAGGGGTTGGGGAGTTTAGTCCAAAATTTTTTTTTTTGTTTTTTTTTTTTTTTAAAAATTTGTACACATATTAAAGATATGAAAATATATGTGTAAAGTCTAAATTTTTTTTTTTTAAAAACCACAACACACAAAAAGCTCCCCTATATTGTCCCATCCTCACTTCACCCAAAGCACTTCCCAAATATGTGATACAAGGCATGAATACTCTGGGGGATGAGAATGAATGGGGGAGCTTTTATGTGTATATTTTTCATTATAAATTGACATAAAATTTTTTGGGTCTCTCTACATTTTGTAAAATTTTGGGGGGGGGGGGGGGGATAACCCTGGGGGGGGACTAAAACTCCAAACTCCTTCGTTGTAAAACAACACTCACCCACACCTCACCCAAGTCATTTACAGGTCAGAGGTTTTTTCTCTCAAAGCGTTTGCTTCCCCCCCCCACTTTTTTTCACCCCAATCACTGACAACAAGCAGAACTTTATTTAAAGCTGACATTTCCTTGTAGTTGAGTAAAGGTCTCTCCCTGTTGTCATAAAATTTTGGTTGAAAATATCACTAAAACAAAATTAAAGCTGCTGGTTTCAGGTGTAAAACTAAAGATAAAAATAAATAGTGCTTGCTGCACTTGTGACCCTCAAGGCTGCAGACATAACGCGGGAGGTACAGACTGTTAAATCCAAAAACCCTCATCCCGTTTAAACAAAATAATGTTTCACAGTTCTTCAGTGGGGGGAGACAGCTCGTGGAGGGGAAAAACCTACTGAGGGGGAAGAGGCCCCCCGGGTTTTAAAACTCAATCTAAAAAAATTAGCAAACAGCACGGCACTCAGACTAAACCCCTTTTATTGTCAGGGCACAAAATGTGTCAGCGGGACTTGTTTGATTTAAAAGGGGGATTGTTTAGTTTCCTTGCAAAATTTTTACACGAGAAAAAAAGAAAAATTTTAATCACACTCTCAAGCAGAAGGCCATTTCTTTCAATGTCCTGTCTTAAGGGAAAGTGGGGTTTTAAAACCACCAGCTTTTGGGAGTTTGCCTTGAATGGGTAAATTTGCAGTAAGCCAGTCATCTCCTTTAAATATTGTTTTCCCAAAATTTTTGCTTTGTTAAAAAACCCTTTTGGGTTGCTGCTTGGGCAAAATATACTGGGAAAAATCTGCACCAAATTTTGGGACATATAAATTGAGAAATTCGAAAGGTTTAAAAAAAGTTAGCTGGTAAAAAGTGTTTGGGGATTTTTTTCGACAAAGTTGAAATCGGCAAGGTTTTTAGGTGGTTGAAAATTTTCCCGATCAAAGCTTTAAATTTAAAGGGTTTTTAATTTTGGGGCAAACATCTATTAAGAGGGGGCCTTTTTTTGGCGCTTCCTGTAATTTTTTGGGGGCCCCGCAAATGAAAATTAAAAGAAAAGAGAGGGGGAAATGTGTGTGCGACGTCATGACTGGGATGTGAAAGGTTGCGATTGGTGGAAAAAAACAATGACCTCGTTTTAAATAGAAAAGCGTTTTCCCGTTTTTTAAACCTCAATCCTCTCAGCGTCTCATAGGGTAGGGCCTGCCCCTCTTTCCTGTGGCCAAAAAGCCCCAGCGAAATTAGTTATTTCGGGACCAAAGAAACCTCTAATATTACTTGATCCTTCCTATTTAGTTTGTTTTGAGTTTGAACTTTTAAATTTTGTTAGCTAGAGAATTTTTAAAAACTCTTTACCCCTGTAAATTCACGGCGGGGGGGGAGCGGGGGGGGGGGGGCCCCCGGGGCGAAAAACCCCGACAAGCTCTATCTAAAAGGGAACCCCTGGATAAAGTTCCCCCAAGACTTTTGTGTAGAAAAGGGGATGGAATATCTTTATTATTAACCGTTTTTCTATTGAAAATTTCCTGGGTATTGGGGAGCCTGAACTTATATTGGATAAACAAACATTTCTGTAACTGCAGGGCTCTTTTTTTAGCTGCAAAACCCCACTTTTATTTATTTTGTATACATTTCAGTAGGGGGTTCAATTTTACCCCTTACACCTGTACGTTGATTATCCCCTTTCACTTAAAATTTCAACCAGCAATTTGTAAATCAGCACAGGATTGGGTTTTTTGGGAAAAAAAAAATCGGTATCGTTAAAGAAAAAATTTACTTTTCGTGTTTTTTTGGGAAATTTTCGCCCCAGACTGTTCATTGAAAGAAAATTACGAAATCTTTTTAAAAAAGCAAATTTTATATTCACCCAGGTGAAAGAAAGGTGCAAAAAATACCCTTTATTTTTATCAAAAAAAACAGGGTTAAAGGTTTTTTTTTGGGCTTTTGCGCACCCACACTGTTCACGACGCAGCATCTAAAGTAAATCTTAAAAAAGCAATTTTATAGTCACCACAGGTGAATTGAAAGGTGCAAAAATACCGTTTATTATTTCAAAACATAAAGTTCGTTTTTTTTTGACTTTTGGCACCCCAGATTTTTTTGAGCAGCATCTGTTTTCTTAAAACAGAATTCTAATTCACACAGGTGTTTAAAAAGGTCAAAAAATACCGTTTATTTATCAAAACATAAGTTACTGTTTTTTGCTTTTGACACCAGCACTGTTCATTGAGGGCACATCTACGTAAATTTTAAAAACAGAATTTTATTCACCACGGGTGAATTGAAAGGTGCAGAAAATACTGTTTATTTTCCCCAAACATAACAGATACGTGTTTTTTGGTTTTGCCAGCCCGATTTTTTGATAGACACCTTGCATTAAATTTGAATCCAAAATTTTTTTTTTGATTGGGGATTTGAGAATAGCTGTTGATTTGCGCTTTTAAAAGGATTTTTCCAAACTATTCCATACCTTTCAAATTTTTATTTTTCTGAAATGGAGCGAAATGCAGGGGGTAACGAGCAAAAAGGGGGGGTGACATGAGTTAAAAAGGGCGAGGAAGGGGCTCCCTTCGGCTGGCGACAACACGCATGCCCGCGGATCGTTAGTTGCAGGACCGTCAGGCCCTTCATGCTGGGGCAGGGCCCGGTGAACTAAGTAACGAACATCGTCGCCAAACTGTCCTTCATGGTTAATGAACTGCATCTAGCAGTCTTACCTCCTCGCCTCGCGTCATGGCCACAAAAGTCGTCATAGGGAAACCCGGTCATCGGCAAAAAAACCCGGGGGTCGGGAAAGCCTTGCGTGCCCCTGCTTTTAGCCCCCCGTTCTGGATGCAGAAAGTCAGGACGACCAAGTCACCCGTGTTGATGATGAGATGATTTACATTTCGGATCCTCCGGGCTTTTCCCCAGAATTTGCTTGCGAGCGTTCTCATTTGGGCGGGAGGAAGACGATGGGGTAGTGTAAAACGGGTCCCCCCACAAAAGGGGGAGGGTGGTCCAGAAGTCGTGATATATTCCGCCAGCCACGGTCAGCGCAAACCCCGTCCTCGCTTATCGCCGTCAAAAGGTCCAGGACCTCTCAAGCCCGGGTTCTTTTTACAAGCCTCTGAAACACCCAGCATGTCATATGGCCTTTGCCCCTAAACGAAAATAGGGCAAAAAAAACCTTTAAATGGTTAACCCCACCAAATGTCTAGCACATGCAGCGAATGAAGTTGAAATGGAGGGAAAAACCTTGGCCAAAAAAGGGGCCCGACGACGTGGGCCTCCAAACCCCTGTCACACCCCTGTCTCC
>JAODAL010026051.1:0-57445 GCA_025379985.1 Phyllomedusa bahiana
GTTTGTTTTGTGACTCTTCAGAGTTCGAGGATATTTTATCTCCTGCTTGTATACATAAGCTTCCCTAAATTAAGCTTCCAGAAGTCTGCCTGTTTAGAATGATTGATAAGAAACACTGACAACACCATTTAAAGACGTTGATAGAGTCTTTATTAATAGCAAAGAAGGCTATAGCATTGCACTGGATGGATCAGAAATTCCCTCCCTATAGTGAAATTTAGTTTACATAATTGTTCCATATAACAAAATCATGTATAAGGGCAGGAACTGTCCAAAAAAGTTCCCTAAAGTGTGGGCGCAGTGATGTGACTCACCACTCACTTTATATAATCCACAAACTATTGAAACATCTATGTTGAGGACTTAGCTATTTAGGTGGAAATGGGTATATTTGATGGCCTTGAACTGTCATATCTAGTATCTTGCATATATATAGTATTTTGATAATGAGTCTAACATGATATGATATTTATTATCCTATCTTTGTTTTTGACCTAACTCTAATTTTCCAAATAATTGTATTGTATGGAAACCCAGTGGACCGGATTATGGTCAATGGGGACCATTAGGCACCATTGTTGTTCATCATGAAACGGATCCAGTGCACCTCTGTGGTGCAGACTCCAAAATGAACTTCCGACACAAATGAGAACCTGGCCTGACCGAGTCATTTACCCCTCTTCCTGACCAGGCATACTTTCCTTACTACATGAGGGCTTGAATGCTATAATGCTTTCTTATACTTGAATAGACATTTTTTAGCACTTATTTGTATTATTTTTTATATAATTAAAATGTTAAAAAAATGTAAAAAGTAATTTTTTTTTGTACAGAAAAAGGGGTGTGCAAATAAGTTTTCTAATTGTGTCACTTTTTTGCCAACAACATTTATATATAGGTGATATTAAGGGCCACATGTATGAAAACTGTCTAGGGCTAAAATTCACTTTGTTTCCCATAGAAACCAATCAGAGCGCCCCTTTCATTTCATATAAAATGAAAGGGGCGCTCTGATTGGTTGCTATGGGCAACAAAGTGAGACTTAGACCTAGATTGTTTTCATACATGTGGCCCTAAGTTTTAGGGTTGTTAGGGGTGGAGCTAAAAGTTGTTTTTTGGGCTGTTAATGTTTTCTTTTAATAATATTTCATTGGTGTATGTGTGTGTGTTTTTTTTTTAAATGATTTTGTTTTACATATTATGCTATCCATAAGTTCAGAAAAAAATCCAAGTCTGACAAGAAGTTGCAGTATATGCAACTACCGAGCCCTGGCAGTCAGATGACTACTGGCACGGGATGCATAACATGTATATACAGCGCTCTTTGAGTGCTGTATATTTAGCAATTAGGAAGGCAGGGATGGTTTATTACCTTTTCAGCGCAGAGCCAGCTAACGCTGACAGTCTACTTTCCACCCTTGTAGCTGTACAATAAGGGCGACATGTCCCAAAACGCAAACGCCCTTTTTTTGGTCTATTTTGCGCCACAAACACTTTTGATGCAATATTATCGCTATAAATAAACTGTCGCACACCAAAACTAGACGCATTATACATACCTGGCACAACACATTGTAATACACTAGTAATGATATACTATGCGCCTCTGTTGCGCAATGCGCCTCGATAGGCGCAGTACATACATTACCAATGATGCGCTCTGCGCGATGCGATTTGCGCAATGGGCCTTCTTAGGCGCAATGCACCTTTTTAGGCGCATTATGTGTACTATGCAAGGTAGACCTGACTTCAGATTTTTGAGAGGATTGTACTTTCTGGTGCACTTTACACTGATTTAACGCGCGTAAAAACTGCTGCGGCGCTGCCAATTTTTGGACATGTCGCCTTTAGTGTACAGCTGCACTTATTGCACAGACATTCCAGAACGTCCATGCAGCGCTAGATGACTACTGCCTGGACGTTAACCAGTTAATAATGTTTGCTTGATTCAGTGAATACATTTTTCAGTTTTGCAGGTTTAATTTGTGAATATTTATTTTAAATGTGATTGTTTCTCTATTTCCTTAGTCCTTGGATTCCTTTGGGTCTGTTGTGCTACATTCTTTATAAGACACCACTGTGACATCTATCATTCTTTGTGTGTATCGAGTATATTCTGCATGAATGTCATTAGAGATAACATTGTAAAGGACGTGAGAGAACAGAATTTAGAACAGATAGGTGCATCTTCTGAGGTGATCTGTGGGTACAAATGTTAAGCACGGACAGATAGATGCAAGCTCCAAATAAATGTAAGTTACCTTTCCATTATTATAAAAGCTATGCATTTGATAAAGAAAGCAGAGCGCATTCAATATCACTTAATACTTGGTATTGTATCACATGGGATACTATGATAAACCAGAAACTAGTTGTCATGGAAACAAGACAAGCACTGAGCATACAAAATGCATTATACCTAAAGAAACTGAGGAGGAAAATAGGAATGTCTGATGCTTAGAAACAATGTTGTTTCAACTCAAGGGAAGAACAGTATTGTTTATCTGTGCCCAGCATGTGTATCTAATACTCAGTAAACCCCATTAGTATCTACAGTCAAATCTGTATTCACATATAGTATTGTGCAAAGTCAGAGACCTCAATTTCATCAGTCAGGAAGAGAACAGCAGAAAACATATTTTACAGAAAATTACATAAAAGCTCCAACTACTAAAGGATGCGTCAGAAGCTTTCCTGGCACATATGGCACACTGGACACTGTGAAAGAGCCCTAGGCGGATGTCCTTCAAACAAGCCCATAAATACTAACAGAACTCTATAAAGTATACCTGATCATGCACTGAATTCCACTAGACAAAGTCAAATTAAAGGGGTTTTCTCATAATGCAGTTTCACAGAGCCACAGCCAGTTTTAGACTCACACTTCCTGGTCAGGCTATGGTAGGTTCTAAAGCAGCTCTACTGTTCCTTGCTATTCCTGTTACAGTGACATGACTGTAGAAAATGTATTAACTGCACAAGGCTACAGAGCTACAGAGTGAAAGCTTCTCATTTAGTTAAGTACACAAAGTCCATTGCAAGAGGCAAGACTCTGCAGGGAGTGATTCCCAATGGACGGACTGACTGACTGACTGATGGCAGCAATGAGAGATAAGAGAGAGCAGGGAGAGGTGGGGAGAGATGGTCAGTAACCAAAGAAACATGTGTGCTCTAAGAGGAGATAAATAGGGACATGTATGAAAACTGTGTAGACTTTCTTTGTTGCCCATAGCAACCAATCAGAGCTCCCCTTTTATTTGTTTAGAGAACTATATTGCTATGGGCAACAAAGAAAGTCTTAGACCTAGACAGTTTTCATACATGTGCTAAAATCTTAGTTTATCTTCTGACCAAAGCAAAATCAACAAAGCACTGTATTTGGTAATAGTCTTAATGTACCTTTCCCTACATATTAACGTAATCATGTTATGAGAAACCACTTAAGAGAACCATTACTATAACCAGGGCCTTTAAATTAAGCATGGAGTCAAATACATACCGTATTATACTCGGATAGACGCGTTTTCAGCAAAAAAAATGTTGCTGAAAATGCAACCTCGGCTTATACTCGAGTCACTGTCGGCACTCGAGCGCTGCGTGGCCCGAGTGCCGACAGGGACGCTTCAGTTACATGCGGCTCCTCAAGGAGCGCATAGAGCTGAATGCCGAGTAGCTGACAGCGTTCGGGCGCTGCGGTGGCCCAGACGCCGTCAGCGATCTCTTCCCCTGCATGCGACTCCTCCGGAACGCATGCAGGTGAAGAGATACCAATGTGGAGCAGAAAGCGAGCGCTCCCTGCTCCGCAGTGGACTCTGGCACAGTGGAGTCTCCGGCACAGGCAGCGTGTGTCATCACGCTGCGTGCGCGGCCTGATGACATCACCCGCCTGTGGCGAGAAGATGCAGGAGAGCGCGCGGGAGGCCCGACAGCGAGGAGGCGGAGCGGCGAGGGAGGCGGAGCAGCGAGGATCGTGGTAAGTGTTTTTTTTTGTTTTAAAACCATACCTATAACTACCTATAGCCTTCCTATACCTGCTAAGGGGACCTATACCTGGCTATACTTGCCCATACCGGCCAATAGCCTTCCCATACCTGCCTATAGCCTGCCCATACCTGCTAGGGAGACCTATAGCCTGCCTATACCTGCCCATACCTGCCTATAGCCTGCCCATACCTGCCTATAACCTTTCTATACCTGCTAGAGGGACCTATAGCCTGCCTATACCTGCCCATATCTGCCTATAGCCTGGCCATACCTGCCTATACCTGCTAGGGAGACCTATACCTGTCTATACCCTGGCTAGGAGGACATATACCTGCCTATACCCTGCCTATACCTGCTAGGGGGGCCTATACCCTACCTATTCCTGCTAGGGGGACCTGTATCTGCCTATAGCCTGCCTAGGGGGACCAATACCTGCCTATACCAGTCTATAACGACCTATACCTGCTTATACCCTGCCTAAGAGGACCTATACCTGCCTATACCCTGCCTATACCTGCTAGGGGGCCTATACCCTACCTATACCTGCTAGGGGGACCTATACCTGCCTATAGCCTGCCTAGGGGGTCCTATACCTGCCTATCCCAGCCTATAATGACCTATACCTGCCTATACCCTGCCTATGAGGACCTATACCTGCCTATAACCTGCCTATGGGGGCAATTACCTGCCTATAGCCTGCATAGGGGGACATATAGCTGCCTATACCAGCGTATGGGGGACATTAAACTGCCTATACATGCCTATAAGCTGCCTATGGGGGAAATTAAACTGCTTATACCAGCCTATCTCTGCCTATGGGGGACATTAAACTGCCTATACCTGCCTATGGGGGACATTAAACTGCCTATATCTGCCTATGGGGGACATTAAACTGCCTATGTAATTTATTTGTATCTATTTTTATTTTTTAAATTTACCAGTAGCCGCCACATTTTCCACCCTAGGCTTATACTCGAGTCAATCAATTTTCCCAGTTTTTTGTGGCAAAAGTAGGTGCCTCGGCTTATACTCGGGTCGGCTTATACTCGAGTATATACGGTATACCATATAATTCAGACAACCAAATTAGGCTCACTTATATGTAATTCCCCAAAACTTTATTAAATCAATTGCTGTTAAAAACCCTTCAAATATTTAAAAAATGTAGTGTTACACACTGACAGGAAAGGCTATAATAATATGTATATTATATCCCTGTTTATAAATAGTCCATAGCTTAAATAATAAAAATCACAAATAGTCTTTATTGAATTATTTGTAAAAGTACATAAAAAATACCCAAAGATGGTAGAGCTGTTGATAAACGTACAGAGGCAGGTACAGTATATGTGCTATCATACATAGTAAGACTCCAAAATCCATTAAAGGGGTTGTCTCACTACAAGGATTGCTTTATATCTTAAAGATCTTGCAAAAACAAGTCGCTTTGCAATATATGTCCATTAATGGTGTCCTACCTATTCTGGTATCTCCCCTCGGGTTGCGGTGCCACTCGCAGTGACAAGGGTAAGAGAGCAGGTAGTAGATATGTGTCGCGGGGGCAAACAGCTAGCTTCTCCATCTCAAGTGGCACAATGCAGCGACATTGTCTACATTGGGATGCCTCTACCAACGTCTTGGAGGCTGGAGGACTAAAGTAGCCTTCAACCTACAATTGACAGGCAGTAATTGGCAAGCAGCATGATGCTACATGTATTTCGACACTGTTCCCAAAGTCATGTGGGTCACAGGCCTAAAGTGGCCTGCAGCCTAAGACAGCAATTGGTGGAGCATGGAGCTGATGGACTTCTGCTCCACGTTAGTTCTTAACTGCTTGTGTATCACAAAGGCATGCATATAGTTTGGTAAACAGAACAAGCTCCAGGCCGGTGCTTTTTACCACACTTGTGAAACATCTGATTCAGGCTTCACATGGCAGTTCCAGCTGTATTGCCCTGATGGCAGTCATGGAGTCACTTGATATAACTACACATAAATGCATAGTGTATGGCCTCGTTCACACGGCTTATTTCGCAACGGATTTGCAGCCGTATTTACGGCCGCAAATCCGTTGCGAAATCAGTTACAAACAAGTAACTGGCCGTTTTACATTGATTTTAATAGGAAATACGTATCGTCGTTCAGACGACACTTATTTCCGTTCCGGATTGCGGCCCCGGATTGCGGCCGTAATCCCGCCGCAAAAACAATGTGCATGTCAATTCTTTCTGGACGGATTCACCAACTATAATGAATGGGGATGGTAAATCCGTCGGGAAATCAGTTCCAAATACGTGCCACACTTGGTGGCACTTATTTGAAACTGATTTGCACCTGATTTCGGAACGTATTTACGATTGGCAATCCTACGTAAATACGTTCTGAAATAACCCGTGTGAACATTGCCTATGTGTATGACTGGCTCCACTACTAAGGGGGTTAAACAGCAAGGGATAGCGACGGCTCTATCCCGCGTCTGTTAGCTGCAATCAGCAGCTGACAGCCTATGGCTATGCCCCTTACCAGCATTGGGACGTAAGTTTATGTCCAGTGTTGTTAAGGGCTTAAAATCTACTTCACATTTTAGATGTCCAGTTTCTGTGTTGTGCTGTGTTCCTTATTTTATCAATTTACTGACTTCCTTTTTTAGTGACATAGACAGTTTTGCTTAAAAGTTTATGAATCCTTCAGAATTTTCTAAATGCATGCATAAATATGATTTAAAACTATATTAGATTTTCACACAAGTCCTAAAAGTAGATAAGGAGAGCCAGATCTAAATCTGGTTGTTTATTTATGGAGGAAAATAATCCAGTATCATGTATCTATGAGTGGCAAATGTATGTTAACCATTAGGATTAGCAGATAATTTAAAGGTGAAATTTATGTCAGATTTTTGTATCCATTGGATGAGAGTAGAAAACCAATTTTTTTCTCTGAAATATAGTAGCTGTAGTAACATAATTTGGGCATTTTATTCTGCATCTGGGCCAGGATTGCTGACCATTATTAATGGAACAATGGCTTATAATAAGAAATTCTAACAGAAACTGTCAGGACATCAATCTGTGAGATATCTTTTGACCAAAGAATAGTTAAATAAGAATAAATTTAAAGTTTTGGCATAGCCAAGTAAAAGTTCTGAACTCAATCCAATATGTTATGGAAAGACCTGAAGTAAGCCAAAACTGTTTTGTATGAAGGAATAGGATAAAATTCCCCAAACCAATGTCCAGGACTAATCAACAACTACTGGAAATGTTTAGATGTAGTTATTACTGCACAATGGGGTCACATCAGATACTGAAAGCAAAGCTTCATATACTTTTGCCACTCAGATATGTGATTTTTGTATATTTCTCTTAATAAATAAATAAATCGATTACTAAGTCTAACATTTTTGACTAGTTTGTTCAACTTGGGTTTCCTTATGTACTTATGTGAAAATCTGCTGTAGGTTTAGGCCAAATTTATGCAGAATGATAAAACATTCTGAAGGGTTCACAAACTTTCAAGCACCACTGTACTTGCTTTAGAACTTTTACATTATAACAGAGTTTCTGCATAACTATTGAAATCTACAGAAAAAGCAAAACCTCTTTTAAAATCCAACATTATTGACAGTTTTGTGCACATATACATGCTGTTATTGGGAGGGTATTTGACATATAGGGCGACATGTATGAATCTCGGCGCGTCGGAGCGGCCGTTTTCGAGCGCTCGAACGCAAAAGCTGCGCCTCATGTATGTCGGCGCCCGAGGTGCGCTCATACATGCGGTGTTTGTAAAGTCTTAAAACCGCGCCTCGCCAGGGGTGTTGATTTGCGCAGGTGGGGGGCGGGGACTTAGGCGCAGAAGAATGCCCTAACATGTTTTCCCGATTCCAGACAGGCTGAAAAACAGCGAGAAATCATTAAACATGTTAGTGAATAGCAAAAAGAGTGTTCTTTCAAATTAATGAATGAATAAAGAGAAAAATCAAAGCTGTTTAAAAGCAATTAAATGTAGTGAAAAAGTTGATCATTTAAAATTAAAGTGAAAATATATAAGATCGCTCAAGAAATAAATTTCAGCTTTTAGCTCTGTGAGGCATGGAGTATGATTCAAAAAAACGTTTTTATTAGGTGTAAAACATTGTCTGAAAAAGAGCTCAAACCTTCTAAAAAATACATAAATAAAATCACTAACAAAAAATCAAGAATGGCGCAACATCAGGAATTGGGATATTGAAAATTGCCGGGAAATACAGTAATTCAAATTATGCAACCTCTTCTCATTGGTTGGCATAAACCAGCCAATCAGAATAGGAGCGACAGTGACCCATTATAACCTATGGAGTAGTATTGAACAATCAAATGAAAAGGCGGGACAGTTCAAAATACAGTAAAAAAGGCAGAAAAGAGCTTATTGGTTGAGACCAGGGCTCCAATAGAAATTTTGGGGCCCCATACAGCCAAAGTGCCTGGACCCCTCTCCATGTCCCGCCCCAAACACGCCCCTCCTAGGCACCACCCATTCACTGCTGTAGCCCCACCCTCTTTCACGTCCTAGCATTTCCTAGTCTGGAAAATATAACTTGTTTTGGCCAAAAAATGTTGAAGCCTGCCACCACGCCAAGGTAGACTCTTTTGGCAGGGCCCTACTCTACTCTAACTTAAATGTACTTGGAAACAGTGAAAAATAAGTACTTAAAATAAAAATAAGTGCCATGTTTGCGGGAGTTTATTTTTTAAAGGTATTCAATCTCCTTGGTATAAATGATGTGTTCTCTGTATTCCACAGGTTGATACCCCAAACCGCCAATACCAAACATGTGGGGTTTCTGTTATGTTTCAGTACCATAAAAAAATTCCAGTTACTATTTTTGATATTCGCACCGAAACACCATTTTGTGCTGGAAATAACTTTTTTTTTACTAACACCTAACACCTACCTGAGGGCTGAAGTGTTCTTTTTATTGCTACCAGTTTGGAATACATGCCACTTTTTTGATCGATTTGATTCTAATTTTTAGAGGACGTGAAATGACCAACAAATGGCAATTTTGGTATTTGGAATTTTCTTCTTCTACAGGGTTCCGTGTATGGTTATGTCTCCACTGCATCGGACAAAAAACAGCCAGAAAGTGGCCGTTTTTTCTCCGATGCACGGCTGCGGTATTTGTCACGCTGTGTACAAAAACCGCAGTCGCGTCTCGTTTTTTTTGCCGTCACCCATACAATTTGTATTGGAAGCGGAAAGGGGAAAACAAAAAGCGTCGGCGTATTATAAAACATGTTGTTTTAAATACGCCCGCCCCGAAAGACGGGGCAGAGAAAAGACGAGCCTTTTGGAGACTTAAAAACCGTCTTTCCTATTTTTTGGTTATGGGGCTGCAGGAAAGGATCGTTCTCGCCGTTTTAAAAAAAAAAAAAAAACGAAAAAAAGGCACCGAAAAAGATTGTAAAGCTGTGAAAGTGGGGGACTTTTGGCCTATGGGTTTACCCGATGTTATTTTTTAAAAGGGGATTGGACTTTTCAGTGGGGCAACCCCAAAATAGGGGAAAAACTATTGTATTTATCTTTTTTTGTAAAAATAAAAAAGGGGGGGGTTTTAATATCAACTTTTAAGGGTATGTTCCCCGGGGCGTCTTGCCCCCATATAAATTTTTCCGTTTTTTCTGTTGGTCTCTGGGCCCATCAGAAGGGGCCCCGAGAGGGAAATCTAACAATTAGCAGTGAGTTTGGGTCACTGCCGGGCAATGGGAACAGCAGTGGTGTTCACATGAGAGTTTCGCCGCTGCGTGTTTTTTTTTCCCCCTAAGGCTATGTTAAACGACTTATTCACGCCTAAATTTCGGGGCGGATTTCGCCCGCAATTTTTCGGCGTGGGTATGGGGGTGGGGGGTAGCAGCTCGCCAACCCATTTGCCCTTTCATTTTCCCGGCGCGGATCCCGCCGGGATAATGTGCATGTCTCTTTTCCCCGTCCGAAATACAGCCCGAAACCAGGGGGGGCCCCCTTAACCCAAACCGGGGCCCAAGCCGAAGGGGGGGGGGCCACCCCAAAAACCAATGGGGGGCCCCCTTCACTCCCTTTTGGCCAAAGGACAAAAACCAGGGGGGGCCCGCCAAAAAACCATGGGGGGCCCCCCTTCACCCCCCCCGGGGGCCACCCAAAACCCTTGGGGGGGCCCTCCCCCTTTTTCCCCCAAGCTGGGGTGTGGGGGGGGGCCAACCTTCTCCCCCTTTCTAGCTGGCCGGGTGATTTAAAGGGGGGGGCTGGAATGGGCACCGCCCCCGGGAAACCCGCTGTTGAGAGGGGCCCCGGCTCCCGGCCACTGCTGTTGACCCTCAGCGCTTCGTAAAAAAATTCTTTTTAAACAAAATTCCCTGCCCCGCGGGACAGGGCGGGTAGCCGGGGTGGGGGAACCCCTCCTCCCCCTGTCCCCCCGGGGGCCCGCCCCCGCTGTGGACTCATTTTTTTTCCCATTCCCTTATATTGATTTTGGCATGTACAGTTTTATTATAGATTGCATTAAAAAAACCATAATTTCGCCCCTCGCTCTTTAAATTTGGCCCCAAAAAATCGCGCCTTTTTAAATTAGCCAATCAAAAACCCAGAGCTCGCCTCCCCATTTCTTTTCCCCAAATAGTTTTCTATGAGTTTAAGTAGCTCCCCCGTGTTTGGAAAAGCGGGGGACGAGCCCCTTTTCCCCCCAAACCAAATTTAAACAGAAACTAAAAAATTCCCCATAGAAGTAATAATTTTTAGGGCGCATTGTTTTCCCCCCCCTTCTTGCTCCCTAAAAATTTGACGAAACTCCCATTATGTTGGGTGGTTTTTTTATCTGCCCCCTGGCCCCTCAACCTTTCAGCTTTTTTTCTCCCTTTTTTTACGGTTTTTTTGAACGTCCACCTTTTCTTTTTGTTTGGTCAATACTATTTCCATGGGTTTATAATGGGTCACTGTCGCCCCTTTGTGTTTTGGTTTGGGTTTTTGCCAAACCCCAATGAAAAAGGGGGTTTAAAAGGGGAATTTTGGGAATTACTTTTTTCCCCGGGCCCAATTTCCAATAGACCAATTCTGATGTTGGGGCCGGTGAGGGCGCCCAAACCCCGTTTTTTGTGATTTTATTTATGTAGGGTTTATAAAAAGGTTTTTTAGCTTTTTTAAGGAAGAAGGGGTTTTTTTAAATTCCGATTTTTCTTATAAAATCCCCTTTGGGCCAAAAAGGGCCCCCTTATTTTTAAAGTCCCCCATTTCCTCCATACACTCTGGGGAAAAAGGAGTTTTTGGGGAAACCTTTTTTGGCCGGGTATAGCCGGGGCCTCGCTATTTTAACCAATCGCTCTTTTTTTCAAATTTTTTTCTGTATTTTGAACTGTCCCTCCTTTTCATTTCATTGGTCAATTTTACTCCATGGTTATAATGGGTTCCCCTGTCGCTCCCATTCTGATTTGGGTGGTTTCTGCACCAATAAAAAAAGATTACGGAATTTGAATTTTCTGTATTTTCCCGGGGAATTTTCCCATATCCCAATTCCTGATGTTGCGCCCCGGGGGGGCGGCGACTAACCCCGGGTTTTTTAGTGATTTGAAATTTTAAATATGTTTTTTGGGAAGGGTTTTAGCTCTTTTTAGATAAAGTTTTACAAACCCAAAAAAAATTTATTTTTGGAATCTTTCTTCATGCCCGGAGCTGAGATTTATTTCTTTTGCGATCTTATATATTTTTCCTCTATTTTAAAATGATAACTTTTTCAATATATTTAAACTTGTTTTTAGACAACTTTGATATTTCTCTTTATTTAATGAAAATTTTTTCTAGACAACTCCTTTTTTATTTGGTGTAGTGTATGTAACAGTCGACTGGGTAGAGACATTTTGCCCCATTCCATTACGTTAATTCTCGCTTCCACTCGCCTCCTCAGGCTATTTTAGACCAGTTTCAATAGGTCTGCCTGTCGGAGCTGTCTGTGCGCCTGCTATGTAGCGCTCACTTTAAGAACCCGCGATCATGCATGCCTCGGAATATTCGAATGTGGATGACGCTCACCGCACAAGAACGCCCCACCGCGGGCCTATTGCACGCACCCTTCATGTTAGGCACATCCTGGACGAAAGAAAAGTGGCGAAGCTTGGCCCTGAACACCGCATAACTGCGTCCGAAAGGGGATTAGATCGGTGAGGTGCAGTTTTCGCTAGAAAACAGGCGCAACTCCCGATCATACATGTCGCCCATAGTTCTTATTGTATTGGCTTATGTACTACATTAGAAGAAAATGTTCTTTTTGCTGTCGTTTATCGCTAGTAGAAAGTGGCTTTCTGTGAAGTGATTGGATACTTTCTTGTACATGAATTTAGTTTTTCAAAGCTATCTTTCAAAAAAAGACTTAAGCCTTAACTTCCCGTTACAGTATCCATGTTTAACACCATCCTAATAGATCAGTTAGTGGTATAATCAGTCTACGAGTAGCTGATTGTCTACTTAGGATACTTTCTCCCACCAGCGGCAGTTTTGGCTGGCTGTTTTAAAGTGGCTTTCACACAGCGCAGTTTTGGTGCAGTTTTAAAGGTGCTTTCACACAGTGCAGTTTTGGTGTAGTTTTAAAGGTGTTTTTACAGAGAGCAGTTTTGGTGTAACTTTAAGGCCGTGTTCACACGGCTTATTCCGACGGATTTCGTGCGCCTGTATTGCGCGCACAAATCCGCCGTGATTCAAGGGGCGGGACCGGTGGGCGGGGCAGAGAGGCGTGGCGGGGGTTGACAGCTCCAGACCCAATAGGACAATGCATTGTTTATGGCGCGTCCCGCGCCGTATAATAATGTGAATGTCACTTTCATCCCCTGCGGCGGGATTGGCCGAGCGGGCCGAGGACGAAGCGTCGGATTCCACTGTTCTCAATGAGAGACAGTGGATACACGTAATTGCTGCCGCGTGAATTGGCGCCGTACTGAAGCGCAAATCCGCGCGCAGTACGGCGCCAATTACGCGGCGAATAAGACGTTGTAGAACGGAGGACACTAACTGTATCCAATTAAGCTAATGTTCATTATTTAAACTGAATAATCAATTAATGTGCTTGTAATCCACAAGACTTCAAACAGTAATTAATAAGGAAACGCTATTTTCCTTACGCTAAGGAAACGCTATTGGGAGGTGAGCTTAATACAATCTTTGATCAAAAACTGTAAACTAAGAGTCCAGTTTTTTCATATTTTCCTTAGAAGTATTGCATTTCCAATATTCATATATAACCTTGATGTTTCACTTAGTTTTTAGTGTGCACTGTTTTTGTATTAGATGTATGCTATTGCCTTTTCAGTGTGCACCTATGCTTACGTTTTTCAAAATATATGGATGTGCACAGCAGAATTTGATTTTTGAAGTCTATTTGAGGAATGGCACCTCATTGGCTATGCTGCACTCCCTCTTACCCTCCTTTTAATCTGGTGCAAGGATAATTTCGTGTTTAGCAGGTTCTATCACGCACTGAGATTTGTGTCTGATTGGACTTCTAGTGAGGGTAACTTGTTCAGTGTTAGGGACTCACCTGTGCTGGGATCCCCATTGTACCTATTGGGACGGTGAGCTTAATACAATCATTTGATCAAAAAACTGTAAACTAAGAGTCCCAGGTTTTTCATTATTTTCTTAGCAGTAATGCTTTTCCAATATTCCTATTACCTTACCTTGTTGTATCATTTTGGTCTTTTAGTTGCACTGATTTTTGTTTTCGATGTATGATATTGCTTTTCAGTGTGCACCTATGCTTACGTTTTTCAAAATATATGGATGTGCACAGCCTAATTGATTTTTGAAATAATGAATAGTAGACTGACTATAAATGCACCAGTAACAATTCAAAATAATTCTTCAAGTCTTTAAGGCTCATTTGCCTCACTGTATGTGCAAAAATTCCCTTTTATTGTATGCTGAAACCATGCTTCTATGAAAAACTGGTAATTGGTTTTAAAGCCCAAACATGTCACCCAACATTATGCAAAAAGAAGATGAAAGAAAATTGAGCAGATATCTATTATATAACACAAATCCTTACATACAGGCTATTTTCATGCTACAATGGAAAGGAATACAAGTGCCCTAAGTGTTTTATTAGGCTCCTAGAGATGGATTTTGATAACCTGTAAATGGTGGGTATGACAAGGGGGTATTTCATACTTATTTTAACGCTGATTGGAATATGATGTCTTATTTTTTTTCATTACGCGTTTATTAACCACACCTTTTTTTACTTTATCAGGTAATATCTAAACAAAAGAACAGACAGAATAAAAAAAAAATGCAAATAGACTCTCTCCTCAAAACAAGGATTTCCCCACAAATAACAAATAATTCTAATCATTACAAATATCTATGAAAAAACACTTAAAATACACTACAAAGATAATACATAATAAATAATTGTAAAATACTTTTTAAAAGAATATATCTTTCAATAAAATACATGGATAACATTTAATAGAATAAACCACATGCAATCAATCGTAACATAGAATGGTGAATATCTGTTACAGTATAGATCCAGGTAATCGGAAGTGTAAGGAAACTAGGTTATGCAATAAAAATGGCTCGGGGGCGAGACTGGGACTTGGTCTAATGTGTAAATGTTGAAAGACCAAGTTAAACTGGAAAGTTATTTACCCCTATGCTCGTTAAGATCAGTTATACTCTATCTCATTAACATAAATTGCTCAGAATACATTCAATATCGAACCCAAAAGGATTATGAATAAGAATCAGAATTATGAATAATATAGTAAAAAAACTCATTACTGAATTAACTCCTGCATTTTGTTTAAGCCGTTCGGGGATATCGTATCTAATCTAAAAATCCAAAATAGTTCTTGCTCTGCTAATCTTTGATTACATTCCAGGATTCAGTTGAAAATTTGTTCAATCGGATGGATGCAAAACCTCTGGGTTTCATCTGCATGTAGAGAAGAAAAATGTCTCGGCAAACTATGAATAAGTTTTGAGTGTTTCATGTTATATCGGTGGTTATTGACCCTCTTAGAAAGCTTCGTACTTGTTCTGCCCACATACTGAATGCAGCAATGACAAGTATATATAACATACGTGCTTGAACACTATAATTTAGTTTTAATCTTAAATAATTCCTTGGTGGAAAAGTATTGAAACGAATTGTCACGATTTACAGCACGGTCTCTGCCAGTGACCGTCGCCGTATCCGTGCCTGCTATGTCTCTGCTGGTGCTCCCTGTGCAGGGGTCCCGGCAGCCTGTGTTCCCACTGCTGTATACTTGCCCGTTCTAGTTCCTGTCCCTGATGCTGCGAGTGTTTGTACTTGTACTCACAAACCCTCGCTCCTGCCCTGGGGTCCTGTTCGTGCCCTGCGCCTCCTAGGGCGCACGCACGGAGGCTTTCTGCCTTTTATTTGGTCAGTGTCTCAATTGTCTGCCACTTGACCGGTGACTCCTGGCTATAAGAGGTTCTTCCGGTCCGTGCTCCAGTGTCAGTTCATTGTTGAGTGTTGTTCATCAGAGCTCCTAGCCAGCTCCTGGCTTCTTCTATTCAGGACTTAACTCCTGAGATGCCTGGTTCATTTTCTGCAGTCCATCAGAGCTCCTGAACACCTGGCTGTCGTTTCTGCTGTCCTTGTACCTGTTCCAGTTACCTGCTGTATCCCTGCCGTTGGACCTGTTTCAGTTACATGCTGTATTCTGCCATTGTACCTGTCCAGTTACATGCTGGATTCTGCCATTGCACTTGTCCAGTTACCTGCTGTATCCTGCTGATGCATATGTTTACTCCTGCTGTTCCTGTCGTTGTACCTGTCTGCCACCATCTGGGACCTGAAATCTTCCTGCAGCTATGTATGTGCCTCCATTGCTCCCAGTGTCTGGTGTTCCTGTCCTGCACCTCGGCTGACACCGTGGGTAGCCACATCAGGGGTAGGGACCTGGGGTTGCCTTGCAGCGCGCTCCGGTGAAGACCGGGGGCCCCTTAGACTCTGCTCCCTGGCGTGGGCTCCATCTCTACCATCTTCCCCCTCAGTGATCACAGTGGATCCACACCCGTTTACCATTGACATATCAGTGCCTACTGACATCGCCGGATCCTTACACGTATCTTTTTTTATAATTATATCTCAGCACTTGCATGTGGGAAAATCACAAGAATATACTCCTGGAATTTCTGAAGATTCTCGTTTCTCTTTAATATTTAACTATTGGTTTCTCATGTAACTGTTTTAAACGAGATGGAGCAATACAATTCTTCACAGTTTTTGTCCTTCTATATATAATGTGTGGTTTTGGGGGCAAAAGAGGTTTTAAAACCGGATCGAGTAAAAGTATATCCCTATGTTTTTACAATAGTGAATGCACTTCATGATGTTGAGAGCTGTAAGTCGTAATAAAACTTACATTACTCATCATAGTTGAGTATAAGTTGCAGAGCTGTGGTCTGGGACCCGAGGGTTTGGGGGCCAAATTTACGTGCCAAATTTTCTAACGTTGGCAATTTAGAAGTTGCTATCCTAAGAATTATCCCTGAATTGAGCCTGAAGTGAGCAGAAGAAGGGAGAAGGGACTCTCACCTTTAGTTTGTAAGTTGCTACACTTCCTTTGCATACTCCTTAGTTTACAAATATGCTTGCTATTACTATCTACCTTGCAGCCAATCTGCTTCTATCTAACCACCCTATACTTGCCCCTCAGACAAGTTTATCCACATATGCTCTCATCTCCTTCCTCAAACTATGTACTCATCCCACATGCTATTTTCCCTTTTCAACCACACCCAACCTCGAGCTCAAGATTATGCACAAACAGTCCCGCTAAATATTCATCACTGACCATCTTGCTGTCTCTTTTAATTTCTCCTGCTTCTCGCTGCAGTGGAAATCTCTCCCAACCCCGGGCCACTTCCTTTACTGCTATTTACCACCTACTCCTCAGACTCCCAATTAGAAAACCATGCTAAACCTGATGGCCATTCGCTGTACGCCTTTTTTCTGCCTTTTATGTGTGCTCTTGGAACGCCGACTTCCGTCTGCAACAAACTACAACTGCATGTTCATGCAACCTTTTTTCTCTCCAACACCCTCTACCTGCTGGCCCTCACAGAAACATGGACTTCCAGCAATCTGTACACCGCTTCCCCTTGCAGCTCTCACCTATGGTGGGCTACACTTCACCCACAACCACCAGACCTGTGAACAGGCCGGGTGGAGGAGCTGTGTAGCGGACGTTGGCATACTTCTCTCTCCACACTGCACTTACCAGGTCCTTCCTCCATGCTCCCTCCCTTCACTTTCCCCTCCTATTGTCTGGTCTACCACCCTCAGACTCTTTAAGCCATTTTCCCATCAAGAGTCGCAAGTTAGTTGTCTTACAGACCCCCCACGGCTCTCCCCGTGACAGTTTCTGGATTCATTTTGCACCTGGCTCCCAAACTTCCTCTCTTCTGAAATGCAACAACTCTCATCCATGGGTGACTTTCAAACATCCTCATGATGACCCATGTCTCCTTCTGCCTCACGTTTCTTTCATTACCTCCTCTCATGGCCTCTCGCAAGTTCAGTTACTGACTCCCCAACCCACAAGGATGGGAACTCTCTGGATCTGGTCTTCTGTCATCCTTTCCTCAATTTCTAACTTCAATTAATTCTCATTATGCTCTCTTGACCATACAAAAAAAAAAAAATCTTATCTCATTCATTATAACTAATTCTCAGACTTCTATGGACTAACCTGCCCATCATCCATTACAAGAAATATCGCTCATTAATACTCAGGAACTCACAGGACACCATACAGTTCTCCTGCCCCAATCTCCTCCCTCTCTTTCCAGGACCAGGCTGTCAAACGTTACAATGAAACTTCGCAACCACCCTGGGACATGTTGGCACCACTCACACACCTCACCACCACCAGAGTCAGACGCCACGCACCTTGGCACACACCTCAGACTCGTTTTTCCAGCGATGTTTCAGGTGTGCATGAGCGATGTCGTGGAGAAAGTCAAAGCTACCTGCAGACTTTCTCCACTACAAATTCATGCTCAGGGCTTATCACTCTGCCCTTTTACTGCGCCAAACAAAAGGTATTTCACCTCCTCATCTCCACACTACACAACAACCCAAAACGCCTCTTGAACACCTTCCACTCCATCCTAAGGCCCTAAAGCTCAGGCTCTCGGTCACTGACCTCTGTGCTGAAGACCTGGCCACTTCACTTCAAAGACAAAATTGAATTATGCCGGCAAAACATAACATCACACAATCCCCAAATAATACCCATCCTGTCCCTCACCCGCGTCTCTAAATCTACTCGCTGAACTTGAACACAGACACGACAAGAGGGAAGAAGTGTCACAGGCTTCTCCTGTCTATGCTGTACCACCACCTGTCTACTGACACCATTCCATCCCACCTCGTCCAGTCTATTTCTCCAGCTGTCCTTCTCCACCCCCCCCTCCTACTGCTATCATGTAACCTCTCTGCTCCACTGGGATCTTTCCTTCTTCCTTAAAACACGCCATCATAAACCCCTTTTACTAAAAAAGCCCTCTTTCGGACCCGTCTTGTGCTGATAAATACGACAGTCTCTAACTGCCCTTTCATCTCTAAACTTCCTGGAACGCTTGGTCTACTCTCGGCTAATCAGCTATCTCTCTGATAACTCTCTTCTTGACCCGCTGCAATCAGGTTTCCGCACCCTACACTACACGGAAACTGCCTTAGTTAAAGTCTCAATGACCTATCATAACAGCAAAATCTCAGGGTGGTAATATACTCATTGTTGCTTCTCTTGGATCTCTCTGCAGAGTTTGACATGTTGTTCACTCATATTCTCCTCAGCATGCTCGAGCACCATTGGACATCCAGGACCTCCACTCTCGCTTGTTTCCTCCTGCTCCTAATACTCTGAACGCTCCTTCATTGTCTCGTTTTCTGGTTCGACCCATCCTCTCCTCTTCATCTTGATGTTGGAGTTCCTCAGGGATTCGTTCTTAAGGTCCTCTCCTCTTTTCTTTGTTCACAGCCCCAATTGGACAAATAAAACATCAGTTGATTTTGGATTACTGTACCATCTACTCAATGGCGGATGTACTCCCTATTTAATACACTCCTCCGTGTCTTCACTCCAAGCCTTGCTACAATAAACCTGTGACGTCTGTCCCGATGTCTCTGAAATCATGTACTCTCTCCATCTGAATCGTAAAAACCTCACTAAGACTGAACTTCTTGTCTTTCCGCCTTCTACATAACAAACCCACCCCTGCTTTTTCTGTTTCTGTATGTGGGTACCTCCATTTCTCCTAGGCAGAGAGCCCACTGTCTTGGGGTTTTTTGGATTACTGATCTGACCCTTTTCCCCATATATCCAATCCCTTGCCGCTACTGTCAATGCACCTCAGAATATCTCCAAAAATCCGTCCATTTCTCACTGTGGGCTGGAAACGACTCAAACTTAATTACTGCATTTATTTCTTTCATCGTCTTGACTATCATGCAATCCTTGCTTAATCGGGTCTCCCTCCTTCGCTCTGCAAACTCTCCCCTCTTCCAATCTGTAAGATGTAGAAGCCAGGCTTGTCTTTCTCTCCAGCGCTATAATGGATGCATCTTAAACTGTGTAATGTCAATGCACTGGTGCCAAATCCAGTACTGGATACAGTATAACTCAGACACTCTCCCCATAAAGCTCTCCACAGCGGTGTGCTCCTCCTATTTCTCCTCCCTAGTCTCTGTTCTACCGCCCTAACCCGTGCTAGCTCGCTCTGCTGATATATCAGAATAAATTCCTCAATCATCCGAACCTCCCTTGCACGCGCCTACATGATTTACAAACCCGTGCGGCACCAATTCTCTGGATTATGCTTTCGCAGGGCGATCAGGCACATTCAACATACCCTCACAGTTTTAAGGAGGGCCACTGGAAAATAACTTCTTCTCGGTCTGGCACACCAAGATCCTTATATGCTATCACACACAATCTGTTCACTCCCTGCAAATTGGGCACTCACAGGCAACTTATCTGATATAGACTGTACTGTCTGGGTGGCAGGTTCATCCAATTTTAATGTTTAACCAACCCCTATTTTGATTACTTGGCTGGACCATTGTAAACTTGGCACTTCTTACAGTTTGTTTCACACCATACACCATAATTGATTGTAAGCTACTTAAGAGCTGGGCCATCACAACTTGTGTTCTCATTTGTAAGTACTTTTTTTTAATGTGTAATGATACTGTATGTTTACCCTTGTATTTGTAAAGGTGCTGCGGAATATGTTGGCTCATATAGAAATAAAGTTTATTATTATTATTATTACTATCTTGAATTGTATTTTGGGTTTGCCTTTCTAGCTCTTAGGTTATCTAGCTTCAGAGATTAATTAATATTGGGTCTAAATTTTGGTACAAAATTTATCAGTTAGATAATCCGCCTTGAACTGTAAAGTTTTTATTATTTGTACATTTTTGGTATAGCTACGGAACTGGCACAAAGAACCATTTCACACACCGTTGCATGTGATGATTGTTACATATTGTAAAAAGTTATTCGCTAGTCGCAAAGCTATGAAAGGGGACGTTTTTGAAGGAACTATCGCAATTTTACAATAAAAAAGGAACATGGTCTAGAGAAAAACAATTTCTCACGAGATATTTTTTACCTGTAGTAAGAAGACAAAACGCCACGTTGGTTTCCATTTAAAAATTTCTAATTTTTTCTAGCTGATTCCTCCTACCTCTCACTAAATGATGAGAAGGTAATTATAGGAACGTTTAAATTAATTTTTGTAGATTTAAAAGTTTCATTAAATTTGGATAATTCAAAAATTAAGCCCATGGAAAAATTAATAGGATGGTGGCACATGGGTCCCAAACGCTGTTCCTGTTTCTGATGGAAATGGACGGAACCATATTGGAAGTAATTATAGTCAGAAGTAATTTTAAAAAACATCATATAATATCAGGAAGGAGCTGCTGGAAGTCGGATATCACATTTCTTTGTTGAGGGACCAGAAAGCTTCTTTGGGTTATGTTACATTATATACAATGTAAACAAGACAGAACAAAAGATGGGAGTCTCACCTCAAAGGAGCACCTCATTCTTGGTACAACGTTAAGTGCAGTAAAGAAAATGTAATACTGCACTGACTGTAAGAGAAGAACTACTAGATCACCAATCACTGATGCACTTTCAATAATACAGGGATTATACAAATTAAATGTTTATGAGAATTGGTAATTCTTCCTAAATCCCTGCATTAAAATGGGGAGTAGGGTTTAGAAACCACTGTTCCATTAAAGCCTTTTTGCAAGGTCAGGGCCATCCCTTTACAGCATTATGGGCCAGGGTTAGTGCTGTTGCACTGGGCCCCTCAATCACTCTCAGGAATAATTATATACATTATTGATAAACTTATAACCTTCAACACCATTACATTAGAGACACATAGCGGTCAGACACCAGCTCAGGTACCCTCACATAACAGTAATTACAGCTCTGATCTAACACAGAAGAGAATAACCCCTGGACATACCAGGGGACTATCAGGATAAGATCCTTAATCTGGATCTTTCTGTTCTCCTGAATTGTTATTTTTCCCGCTTTTCTTCTCAATCCGCTCCAGAACGCCCATGACGGACTTCCCGGGCCATAGCTTGTCCCTAAAAGAATTTACAAACACAAAAATATTAGAAATCTTCACTTTATTCAGCACTTCATTTTTTTTTTTCTAAAATGTGTTTTTTTATTTCAATGTAGGATTAAAAACAGATATACAACATAGGGAAACAAAATATAACCCAATGCGTTCCAGATGGAAGTATCTTGTGCAGCAATGTTGCGTACGCATAGTACAAGAGGTGACATGCTCAGACGAACCCAAATGATCCACATATTGAAAGATTGGAACAATACTATTATAGCAGCTTAGTCTTCTACAAGCGATTGTAAAATAATCGGTATATACCCAATATATGATGAGTACAACAACCATTAAGAATACATCAAGACACAAAGACAGACAACAAGAGGGAATTCAAGGGGGGTGTATAGTAGGTAAAGAAATAAGGAAAAAAATATATTGGTCAAGGTAAGTTTACTGTGCTGTTTATTTACAGAGCGTTAGAAAATTATATAGTTATCACACGCGGTCTACAGATATCTTCAAATTTGTAAAGGGTTCTATAGTCTAGGAGGGCTGTGAGGTATTCCATTTCAGGATGTCTTTCATTCGGATGAGAAGCTGAATCTTTCGTGGGGGGGACTGGTCTCGTGATACTTTCCAGTGTTTTGCTTATGAGGACGTTTAGTTATGCTTGTTAAAAAGATGCAACAGTAACACGTGATTGGGGACAGCGAAAAGACTGCCGAGGACGGATGTTTAGGAGGTAACTTGAGGGGTCAAAGGGGATGTTAAGTCCTAGGTGGACAACCAGGATCAGGGGGATTTGCTGTTCTCCCATAAAAAATGTTTATTCTTAGTGAAATCCCAGATATTCGTACCAATCTTCCCCGCATCTCTCCACATCTCCAACATAAGTCAGAGATATTAGGATAGAAGGTATGCAGAAGTGCAGGGATGTGGTACCAGTGCATCAGTAACTTGTATTATTTTTCCTTGTATGAGACACAAGAGGAAGACTTAGCCACCTGGGTCCAAATCGTTTGCCAGGTGTCAAGGGGGATGGGTGTCCCCAAGTATTCCTCCCATTTTCTCATATAAGCGTGAGTAGGGGCTTGAACAGAGTCTTTCGCTGAGAACTTCAAAGGGTAGAATTTCTCGGGTTCTGTAATCCACAATATCTGCTAATTTGAATAGCCGGCTGTCAAACCATGGTTTCATATGGGAGCTCTGAAGGCTGTCAGGAAGCAATGGTTGGAAAAGCAATTATGTCCTATGTGAATATCGAGAGCTAAGGTTGAATTTTTTATGACAAGATTTCCAAACCTTCCACGTTAAAGCCATGGGGCCCAACAATGGTTCGACAATCTGGTTATGAGTTGTAGACCACAGGAACGAGTTGGGCTGGACCGGGGCAGCTCCAACATCTTCTCCAACTCTGCCCATATGGCGTACGCAAATAATGGCAACCAGGCCGGGATCCGCCGTAATTGCGCTGCCCAGTAGTATTTTTGAATGACTGCCCCGATTCTTGGGAGCTAATAGAACTGATTTTGGAATACGATGCCTGCCCCGGGCCCATATGAAACGCATAAGAGCAACTTGCATGGATATTAAATCACTAGTGGGAACCGGTACAGGCAACGTCTCAAACAAATACATCAGCTTTGGGAGTAGAGCCGTCATCTTATTTGCTGCTATTCTGCTAAGGGAGTTGAAATTGAGCAGGGTATGCATTTACTTAATAACAAGGTACTTCTAAAAAATTTGGTTCAGGGTAGTTATTCGTGAATATGTGGCATACGATTGGCGTCAGGATTGATCCCTAGATATTTAATGGGACCCTCTGGTTCCAGTTGAAAGGACCAAGTTCGATCTGTATGAGTCCAAACTGGAGGCGGCTGGGATTTTTAAGGGTAAGAAGCCTCTGTTTTAAATGTGGTTGACTTTGTAGCCCGAGAGAAGTCCAAAGTTACTCAAGAGTGATTGTAAATTGGGGACAGTAATATGCAAGTTGGTTAAGGTCAAGAGTATGTCATCCGCGTATAGTGATACTTTAAAATCTCTATCTCGGACACGAATACCTGTGATGTTAGGGTTATTTCGTATGGCCACTGCCAATGGTTCAATGCACAGGACAAAAATCATCGGTGACAGGGGGCAACCCTGCCTAGTGCCATTTTTAAGTATTATGAAGGGAGAGTCGGCATGCGGGAGACGAATGGCTGCAGAGGGATGCGAATAAAGAGACTGAAGAGCGTGTACAAAAGGGCCCTGAAAACCAAACACTTTCAATACCTCGAACATAAAATTCCAATTTAAGCAGTCGAACGCTTTTTCTGCGTCTAAACTAAGCAGCAAGGCGGATTCCCGCCTCCTTTATGCTATCTCAATCAGATCTATCGCTCTTTTAGTGTTGTCGGCTCCTTGCCTACCAGTGACAAATCCCACTTGATCTTTATTAATTAGTCCCGGCAGACAGCATGATAAACGATTAGCCAAGATTTTGGCGAAAATTTTCCCGTCAGCATTTAGAAGAGCGATAGGACGATAGTTAGAACAATCTAAGTGATCTCTATTGGGCTTGGGGATTAGCATTATAAAGGAATGGAGCATGGATGGGGGAAACTGCTCACCTCTCATAAATGAGTTGAATAGTTCCAACATATGTGAGGAGTTGTGAAGAGAAAGTCTGAAAATATAAGTACGTGAATCTGTCTGGTCCTGGGGATTTTTTAGAAGGTAAGTTTTTGAGGGTCTCCTTAATCTCTTCGATTGTAATCGGGGCATTGAGAGAGCGCAGGTCTGTGTCGGATAGGGAGGGGAGATTACAGGAGGACAAAAACTCCTGCAGCGCCTCTGGCTTGTGCGATAGTAAGTTAGTCAGAGAGTCTGGGAGGTTGTAGAGTTTGGTATAATAAGAATGAAAGATCTGAGAAATCTCTGTAGGGTCATAAACGACCGTACCCCGGTTGTTTCTCAGGGAGTATGGTTTCTTTGCCAGGGTCTCCTCTCGGAACATCTTGGCCAACATGGTATGAACTTTGTTAGCTCGAAAATAGTATCTTTGTCTACTATAGACCAGCAATTTTTCAGTTCTGGATACTTCCAGACTCTTCACTTTAGATTGAGTCTCGACAACCTCCCTGAGTCTGCGCCTGGTCGGAGTCACTGCCAGGGAGGCCTCAAGTGCTTTGAGACGTGCCTGGAGGATTGACATCTGCAGGGCTGCGTTCTTTTTAATGCGGGAGCCCAAGGCGATACAATGTCCTCGGATCACCGCTTTGTATGCCTCCCAAAGCATAGTCGGGGAGGTTACAGATCCAGCATTCACTTGAAAGTAGTTCCTAATTGTCTGGCTTAATTCTTCCCTGTGTTGAGGATGTTTCAAGAGGGATTTGTTAAGACGCCAGTGGCATTTTTTCGTACGGGTGTCCCCTAAGTTTAGAGAAAGCATTAATGAAGCATGGTCCGACCAGGTGATGGAGTGGATCTCCACCGTGTCTAATTGACGCAAGATAGGTGTATTCCCGAAAAAATAATCAAGACGTGAGTGGGAGCCATAAGGAGGGGAGTTAAAGGTGTATGCACGCTGAGTTGGGTGTGCTATACACCACAGATCATACAGATCGAACCTCCGTATGCAATTCTGGAATTCCCTAGCCAGAGCGTTTAAGGATGGGTGCAAAGTTCTACCCTGTAGCAGAAGTTTATCCACGTTTTCAGAGAAGAACATGTTAAAGTCCCCACCAACAAGGAGTGGACCCTGGGAGAGGTTAGACAATTTCGTCAAAATTTTCTGCAAAAACCTAACCTGTGAGGTGTTTGGGGCGTATATGTTACAAAGCGTCAGCTGCGTACCATCATACAGACCCTTTAATATTACATAACGACCGTCAGGGTCTAAGACTGAGTCCTGTACCTGAAAAGGGCATTGACTGGAAAGCAAGATAGCGGTACCAGCCTTTTTTTTCCTGTCATGTGTAGCCTGAAAAACTCTTGGATAAAGATGCTTTGCAAAAGCAAAAGTGCTATCCTTATTGAAGTGAGTTTCCTGCAAAAATACTATCTGCACTTTTGATCGTTTAAGGTTGGTCAAAAGCAGTCTCCTTTTCAAACTTGAGTTCAGGCCCTTGACATTTAATGAATATACGTCAATCATTGTGATCATAACTAGGGGAAAGCTGATGTCCACTTACCCAAGCCGGCTGTAATTCACAGACCAGTGGAGCCTGACCAAGAAGTACATAGTCCTCGCAGCATATGGAGACAAAAGGGAAGGGAAGAGGCAAGGACAGAGACATGGACAGAGACATGACAATTAAGAAACTAAAAGAAAAAATAAACTGTTCTCTACTGAGAATTTCACTAAGGTCTAAATCGCCTTAGAGAGGGAATTTAAGAAAAAGAAAGTGCCACCAAAATCTTCCCACCCAAAAAAGGTGAGGAAGAGAGGCGGAAGAAAACACCCTCAAAAAACAAGGATTTGGATACTCAGAAGAAGTACGTGGTATCCAACTACCAGACTAGAATATGAAAAAAAAACTCGTGGGCCGCTGCAAAGGGTCCCCGCTCAATGCTACCTTAATAAACAGGGTCAACTGTAGGTAATAAAATCCCCAAATAGTCTTGACCCAAACAGCTGTGTTGGGGGAGATATGAAACACATTCTTGTGAATATATCCTGGCAAATAATGCCCGAGTGGTTGGAGTAAAGGACAATAGAGCACGAAGCATCTAGTAACAGACATGACAAGTGATCTATAAAATAGGAAAAGGGGGAGTGGGGGAAAGGGAGAGAAAGAAGGAGAAGAGGAAAGAGAAAAAAAAAAAAGGGGAAGAGGACAGGGTAGAGAGTAAGCAAGTCCGTTTCTCAAGGTCTGTCCTTTATCACCGTAGACTCCGATAACAGATGAAGCAAACCGAGCATAGTCTTAAAACTTCAAGTTGGGGAAGTGGAGACGTGGGCTGTCGATCCTCCCGGAGAGTCCGTAGGTTGACGTCGTCTCCTCTTGATTCGTGTTTGGTTCCAAATTGGGGGTGGAGATTTAGGGGGGACCGCAATTTCCCAGTCCATTATATCTGGAGGTGCGACATTGAAAGTAGAGCAGAAAGGTTGCAAGTCCTCATGTGTCCTGAGAGTAGCGGACTTGTTATTCTTGGAGGCAAAGAGGGCAAAGGGATACCCCCATCTGTAGGTGATGCCCTGGCCCTTTAAGAGGGCAAGCAGAGGGCGATGATGTCGTCTTCTTTGCAGCGTGATCCAGGACAGATCCGGGAAAAGCTGGATAGTCGATCCTTCGAAGTCAATTTGCTTTTGTTTCCATGCTTGTGCCATGATCCTCTCCTTCACAGTAAAGTCATGCATGCAGCAAACTATATCTCATGGTTGTTGAGACGATGACTTAGGTCGTAATGCTCTATGGAGTCGGTCGAACTTAATGGGAGTGGACAGTGGGATCCCCAAAAGATTGTTAAAGATAGCTTCAAGAATGATTTGGAGGTTCTCCGCCCCCTCAGGCTCTGGTACCCCGCGCACCCGTATATTGTTGCGGCGTCCTCTTTTGTCTAAGTCCTCCAGATGTTTCTGAGTGTCTCTGAGCAGAAGAGCCTGGGAAGTCACACATTGCTCCAGATGAGAAGTAAAGCGGCGAGTATCGTCATGGGCAGTTTCTAGGGAGTCGACCCTGTCAGCAACTTGAGTGAGGTCTTGGTGCATTTGCGCTATTTCCGATCTGCAGGTTTCTTTAACCTCTGCCAATAAGCGCGTGAAATCGGCCTTTGTAGGGAAATGTTTCAGATAAGTACGCCAGTCCTCTGATGGGGAAGCTGAATCTTCAGCGAGGGATGTAGTCCCTGCTGTCTGAGCAGAAGAGGGGACCCAATCCAGTTCAGCTGGTCTCTGCACCTCTGAATCCCCATCTGTAGTATCCTCTGGCTATGCAGCCCAGGCTGGTACCTTAGAGGCTGGGGTGCCCGGCGTCTTCTTTTGGGTTTGATGCTGTCTCTGGGCTTTGGGAGGCATGGTTAGAGCTACAGAGGCTGCAGGTGGTAAGCTTTCTAAATATTGGGGACGAAGCGGCGCCACCAGTGAGGCGTCTGAGAGCGGCGCGCCCGGCCGCCGGGAGGAAGAAAGATGGCGCCGCCACGTGTCGAGTCACAGGTCTCCGCTGCGGAGGTGCCAGGGAAGTAGTCCACGATTTTCTTGCCGTGCATTGGAGTGTGGGGGAGAGTGGGTACCGCCTGTAGAGCCGTTCGCCGCTTTTTTGGTGCCAGGATGTCTCTGGATTCTCCCCCGAGATAGTAGCAGTGCAGTGGAGCTCCTCAGCTAGGCGTCCGTCTCCATGGGCTTCCCTTGGTTCCCCCCGCCCTTTTTTTAAACCACTTGGGTTTTCCCGTTTCCCCTTACCTCGAAATGGGCCCCCTTTGGTTAAAAATAGGAAAAAAAGTTGCCCCCCCTTTAAAGTAGGTAGGAAACAAATACCCCAAGTATTTTTAAAAATTGGGCCCACTGTAGGTAGTTTAAGCTCCCCCCTGTAGGAAGGTTTCCCTCCTCCTGTACGGGGGGTTTTTAACACCCCCCTGTAGGGAGATAAAAAGCAGCCCCTGAAATTTTTAAAAAGGGCCCCCGTGGGGATACACCCAAGTAGTTTATAAGGCCCCCCGTTGATAAAAGCCCCCTTTTGGTTGAAAAGCCCCCCTGTAGGATATACCCCTTCTGTAGTTGATAGAAACCCCCGTAGGTATGGGCCCTTCCTGTAGGGGACGGCCCCCCGGGGATTAGACCCCCGTGGGTTAAAAAACCCTTGGGGTTTTTCCCCCCCCGAAAAAAAAAAAAAGAAAAAAAATAATTTAAAAAACGTATCTACCTTTTCCTTTTTCCCCCCCTTGGGGACCCTGACCCTTAAAGGGGGGTTACCAGCATGAGGGGCTTTAATTATAAACCCCCGCCATCCCGGGCCCGGGGCCCTGGGTTTCCCCAACCCCGGAAGCCTAGGGCCCCCCCCCCTTTGTTTGGCCAAGGAAATCAGTACGAAGAGGGTAAAAAATCGCCCCCCTTCCCTGCGAAGATGCTCCCGTTGGGGGCCTGCCCCACAGATGTGACCCCGGGGAACCCCCCGCAGGGACAAAACACCCCAAATGGGCAGGTGGGTTTTCTGCCAGGGGGGCCCCCTTTTTGTTTAAAGGGGCCTTTCCGGGAAAACCGTCCCCTCCCCAATGGAAAGGGACCCCTTTGTTCCCGGGTTTAAATTTTTAATCCTGAACCCCACTATAATTTGAGGGAAAAACGCACAAATTTCGACCTTGCAAGGAAAAAAAATCTCTCTCCTTACAATGACCCCCTTTATAAAAGGGAAACTTTTTTCCTTTTAACCATTTGGCCCCACTCAGATGGGAAGAGCCACAAGACAAAACCTTTGGTGGGTTACTCAAGTCCCCCTTTCAGGGTTACCCTCACAGTTTTTTCCCCATTGACAAAAACCAAGGATACCCCCGTTAACATTTTTCCAAAAATGATCAAAATTTTAAAATTATCTGACAAAAGTCACTGGTAAATAAGTTTCCCATTTTGGCAAAAATTTTTCTTTTTAAAAAGGGCCCCAAAGAAAAAAAAATATTAAAACATATCACATGATTTTTAGAAAAACTTATTTGTCTACTTGCAGTTATAGGATTTGACATATACGTTAGATCACTATCTTTATTTTATATCTATACCAATCAAATAATGACACAAAAATGCTCTTTTAAAATATATAAATCTTGATAATCTTTATTACACAAAACAATTATTGCAAAGTTTACAATACCCTTAGATCAAAAACTACTAAAAAAAATTAAAAATCATAAAAAAAGTAAAAATGACGGGAAGATTTTCAATCAAACACGGGAAAAAAATACAAAAGAATTGGGCCCGGGGTGAGTCTTTCTTTCCTGGGTAACATTGCAATCATGTTTATGTATGGATTTATTTCAGTGTATCTTTTTATATTAATTATTTATATATCACTCGATCTATTACATTTGTTTTTGACACTAATGATGCGCTGTTATTTATTTAATATATATTTCTTTGATACTTTTGTAGTTTCCCAGTGTTCTAAGTAACATACTATCCTGCCACTTGTACTTGAAGATGGATGCAGCACATAACGTCAGGGTTCAGTTTTGTGACCTCAAACGGAAAATTTGGCCCTCCCTCCCAAGACCCCCTTTCCCCGGGCAGGCCCCCCCTCTCTGCCCACCCTTAGGAATGGGAATGGGTAACATAAGGTGTCTCCGACAAACCCCGACTCCTTTAGGACTGTAATTTAAATTTTGTCCCGGGATCACCTTTTTGCCCTAATAGGCGGAAATTTAAAAAATCAATCAAAGCAAAAAATTAATTGCACTTTACATTAATTTGTAAGTTTAAAAAAAAAAACAAACCCTTTTTTCTAGTTTTGGCTTTTTAATTTTTCAAATTTTGATCCAGAGTAAGTCAGAAAACCCAAATTTGGGTTTTTGGAGGACCAAAAACCCTTTCCCAAAACCCCAAAACCGGGGAATCAAATAATGCCCTTTACATCAAAGTTTATGCCCTTTTGGGCATGGTATCCCCTTGGGAAAAAAAGGGGAAAAAATTAAGGTGGTTAAAATAGTTTTTGTGTTTTTTAAACACAAATCGAATATGTTCACTAAGTAGGGAAAACATAGTCTAATTCAGAATTTGTTTGTCCTATGGGTCTCTATGACCTTATAACAGTCCCAAACCCCCAAATTTTGTTGGGATAAATTTTTATGGTATTCCCAAAAGGAAACCTCCCAAAAAGAATTAAAAACAAAAAAAGTGAAGGGGGTTTTGCCCGAAGAAAAATGATGTGGGAAACCCCGCAAATTTAAAAAATAAACATTTTTCCCCTATTCATCATTATTTAAAAAAAAAAGAACCAATTTTTTTTATCGCTCCTTTAGTGATTCCCAAAATGTACAGCCATTTAAGAAACTCCTTGTCCTGGCCGCACATGCCCCAATATCACCCTCTCCCCTCAGGCAGCTACTGTCAGTCTATCTCGCCTACTAATCACACACACTCCTGCTTAGACGGTGTTCAAACCCCTGGGGCAGTCATATTCTTTCCAGTTTCTTTTGTTTCTCCCCTTTGTAATTAGTAAAAAGTGCAAAAAAATAAAAAAAAAACCTCAATCATATGTCCCTTGGGGAAAAAATTTAATTTCCCCTTTTTCGGGTTTCCTGAAGGGAAATTTTAAAAATTAGGACCTTATGTTGGAAGGGAAAAGGGGCTAACACCTTTACGTGCATTGTTGCTTTTTACAAACCAGTAAAATAAAAAAACCTTTTTGACTAGAGTGACTTTCAAATTTTGGAAAAAAAGCATGGTGATAAAAAAACCAATTTTTGGGGCCCCTTTATAAACATTTTTAAACAAAATTTTTACAACCCAAAACAGGAATTAAATGGCTTTTTGGCAAAACTCCTTTAAAACCCCGAATCAAAACCCCTTTTTTCAGAAATTAAAAAACCCTTTTTTTCAAATATTATTTATACCACTTCATTAACCATTTTTATGAAAAAAATTTTTCCAAACTAAATTTTAGAGGGATAAGAAGCTTAACAGATAGGAAAATAGTTTATTGAAAAAAGGGTTTACATTATGACACTTTTTCGCCGGGCACCCCGGTTTTTACTGTAAAATTTATATAGAGTGTGAAATGCAAAGTATGAATGAACCGTTGTATGTGGGGTTTAAAACTGAAAAATGGCGGGGTATGCCCTTTATGGATAGCATAGCATAGCATAGCATAGCATATCTTTGGTGCATAGAAAGGGGTTTGGGCATTATTTTTTTTTCTCAAGATACGCCAAAAAAAACTTTCACACCATTTATACAGACCTCAAAATTTAGAAACTTTGGAATCATTGATTAAAAATCACTGTGACATTGGGGGTTATTGCAAGGGCAAAAGTTCAAAAAGGACCCCATTTCTTGCTTTAAACCTGTAAAAGGGGGAAATAAATAAAGACTATTACCAAATAAAGTGCTGTTCTGATTTTTCTTCCTTTTAGAATTAGAGCAGTTTTTATCTCCTGCTTGTTTACAGGGTTTCCTGGGCTCCCAACCACCTCTCTCTGCTCTAGCATCCATATAGGACGGTGACCTCAGCTGTGTCTTATCAGCAGCATAGGAACTTGTCTATGTTTGTTATTGACAACGCTAATCCTTTTAAACTCTGTAGCCTTGTGCCCTGCTATTAAAACTCTTCCATTACCAATGTCCCTCTAACAGGGTCAGTTTGGAACAGTGGAGCTGATATGCCAATTACTGTTGTAGAACCCTCCACAGCCTGAACAGGAAGTGGTAGCCTGAAGCTGTCTGTGAAGAGCAGGCTCTGTGAAACATCATAATGAAAAAAAACCTTTAATAGGTGATTGGCAGTCTTCTTGTATGAATGCACAGAGATAACTGTCAGTCAGTAAGTAGGAGCTTCCACTTAAGCCCCAAATGAGTAGAGATTTTTTTACTACAATATTATATATCAATCTGCTCAGTTCTTTCTGCTTTATAACATAATGCTGGCCAATTAGATTGCTTGTTCAACGTGACAGTATCCCTTTAATCATCTCCTTTATTTCCTGACATATTTTTGAGTTCATGACTGGATAGTCAATTCAATGTCAAAAGACAAACTTGCTCATTTAGCACTGTAGTTCGCAAGGGAAACTTTAGACACTTTACTTATCCATTGCCTTGCATTTATATGTGTTTAAACCCTTTATACACCTTGACGTTCCGTATGGTGCAGCACTTGTTAACACAACATGCTGTACATAAACGTCATGGCAATCATGCGGGCACAGAAGCTGTGCCCGCACTATATCTTTGGGAGCCTGGTGGTTTTACCCCCCCCCCCCTCCCTCCCGGTTCACGGGAAACAGAGGGAAGGGGGGGGGTCAGACAATGACCTCCGAATTGTCTGTGAGGTAATCCTGTCAGGTTGATTGACAGTTGGCATAATAAACTGAAGCAAAGACATGCTGCAATGTATTATACCTGAGTTATACCAGCGATTTAGTGATCGGTTAGTATAGTCCCAGAGTGGGACAAGTGAAAAAAATAAAAAATAAATAAAAAGTAAAGTATAAAAAATAAAAATAAAAAATATAGTAAAACACGCACACTGCCCATTACCCATTACGAATACCAATCACCCCAAAAAAGATCCAAAACAAAAAAGGGCACATATTTGTTATTAACGCTTGCATAACGACCTGACCTATAAATCTGTCCTATTATTTTACCCATACAGTGAACAACATAACAAATAAATTAAAAAAATAATGGCAGAATTGCAAATTTTGTTTATCCCGCTGCACATAATATGTAATAAAGAGAGATCAAAAAGTCATATAAATACCAAAATGGCACCAATGAAAACGTCAATTTGTCCCACAAATACAAAGACCTTACACAACCTTGTACATGGAAAAATAAAAAGTTATGGCAATCAGAAGACAACACATAAATATTGTTTTACACAATAAAACATGTTCTTTTAAACTGCTGTAGCATAAAAAAATTATATAAATTGGGTATCGCCACAATGGTATCTTCCAGCAACCTAAAACTAACATGTCATGTGTACTGCACGGTGAGTGTTGTAGAAAATAAAAAACACTACTAGGATTGCCGTGTTTTTTTCATCCTGCCTCCCAAAAACGGATTTAAAAGTCATATGTGTGTCAAATATGATGCCAATAAAAACATAAACTCAACCTGGAAAAAACGAGTCCCTATACAGCTCTGTACACAGAAAAATAAAAAAGTTAGGGCTGTCAGACTATGGTGATGCAAAAATGTGTTTTCTTTTCTAAATAAAAGTTTATTTATTGTGTAATAGCTGTAAAACATAAAAAATATACAAATTGGGTATCGCTGTAATTGTATTTACCTGCTGAGTAAAGTGAACAAGTGTCATTTATACTGCAGGCTGACCACAGTAAAAAAAATAAAAATAAAAAAACACTACCATGATTGCTGTATTTTGTTCATTCTGCCTCCCAAAAACCTTGATAAAAAGCAATCAAAGCATCATGTGAGCCCCATAATGGCACCAATGAAAACATCAACTCATCCCGCAATAAATAAGCCCATAATCAGCTTCATATACAGAAAAATAAAAAAGTTATGTTTGTCAGACTATGAAGACATAAAAATGCAATTTTTTACAAACCCCTTTCTATTGTGTACAAGTAGCAAGACATAATAAAACTATATAAAATTGTATTTCATTGTAATTGTACCGACCTGCATAGCAAAGTTATCCTGTCATTTAATGCTGTAAAAATCAAACCTGAAAAACAATGGTGGAACTGCGGTTTTTATTTTTTATTTTTATATCCCTAAGCTAAAAAAAAATTGTGGAACACCTGTGCACCCAAAATGCACAATACACCCATAGATGAGATCCATGAGGGTTGTTGAATCCAAGATTGGGTGACTTTTGGAAGGTTTCACCTGTTCTGGTACTTTGGGGGCTTTGCAAATGCGACAAGGCACCCACCAAAATCTGCTTTAAAAAGCAAAACTCCCCTCCCCCCCCCTTTTACTCCCTAAAGCCCCAAAAAAATTTACACCCCCACATACAGTATTGCCGAACTTGGAAGAAGTTGTGTGACAAATTTTGGGTCACTTTGTTTCCAGGATTCCTTGTAAAAATGTAACATTTTCAGCTAAAATTGTATTTTATTGGGGAAAAATGAAATTTGTTATTTTCACAGGCTAACACTAAAACAATTTTTCTAACACCTTGAGGAAATACTCCAAACCCCGGGAATAGGTTCCGTGGGGGGTGTTTTTTTCCCAAATAAGGTTTTTAGGGGTTTTATTAAGTTTTTGCACCTTAAAAAAGGATTGCCATTACACTTTCAGCCTTCAGTGAGCCTGCTAAGTTGAACTGGGGGGCGTTTTTTGGGCTGTCTCTTCTCCCCTCCCCCCCTCCCTCACACAAAAGCAGCTACGAACTCTATCAGGGGGGGGGGGGGGGGGGGTTTTTCCCCAGTTTTCCCCCTGGGGTTGGCCTCCCTAGGTGTTTGCAGAGAGGGCTGATCTAGAGTGTAAGAGAAATTGAATGGTGTGCAAAAGAGCAAGGGATGCAGTTTTCCATACCCCCCTTTAGCTTACAACTCCACACTCCACCCCAACAAACCAAGGGAAGTTTATATACCAGATGTCCATTTAAACAGGAAGCATAAAAAACAACACCCGACTTTAAGTATTAGTATAGTCACAGTTCCAAAGACACACATATTAAAGTAAAAAAACGGGGTCACCGTAAAAATCTTTTGATCACCTCTCCGCCAACTGGTTTTGGGCGGAGGCCGCCACACAGGGTTTATCCAGGGAGCACGACACAAGCCAGATCCCCCCCCCCCCCCCCCCTACTACAGAAGCAATCTGTTCGGGAGGGGCCCCGTCCCCACCTGCCAAAGACGAGGGCATAAAGACCCACGCCATAAGAAAGGATCAACATCGGGGCGCTAAGGATTTGAGGGGGCAAGCACTCCGCTAACCCGCAAACCAAAACAAAGGCATTTTTAATGAACATATATTGCAAACTGCTTTTTTTTAAAGACTTTTAATAAAACCCAAACATTGTGCGAACAACCCCTTTAAGGTGTCCACAAAACCCGTAAGGTACCAAAAAAAGCTCAAAAAATGAAAACCCCCAAAAACCATAGGTGCCTTCCAAAACCGAGCTTGTGGGGTTTAGCAAATATGCATAGGGCCACTAGGGATATCTTTAAAAAAATGGCAGAAACAGGGACTCAAAATTGAGTTGCATTTTCCTTTTACCAAATTTCAATTTTTCCGTAAATAAAGGAAAAAAAAAAAACTGCAAAAAAAAGTAAAAAATTTTTTAAAATTTACACCTCTTCTTCTTTGCTTTAATTTCTGTGAAACCAGCAAAGGGTTGACAAACTTTCTAAGTAGTCTTTTTGACTACTTTGAGGGGTGCAGCTTCTTTGAAGGAGTCAAACATACAGGCCCCTCAAAGCCACCCATAAGGGCCCGGCCCTTAAAAAAAAATCGTTGCTTTTTTTTTTGAAAATTTTAAAATTTGCTGCAAAATTTAAGAGCCTCCTAATGTCCTAAAAAAAAATAATTTTAAAAAAATGAACCAAATAAATAGGACATATGATAGATTTTTCAATATTTATTTATTTTGTTGGGTAGGGAATATTGTCTTTACTAGAAATTTTTAAAATTTAAAAAAAGGCAAATTTTTTTCAAAATTTTCACAAATTTTTATTTTTTTCAAAAAATAAAAAGGATTGTTTGACCAAGATTAATTGCTAGCTTAAAGTACAATGTGTCACAAGGAAACAATCTCAAAGTCACATGTATAGGTAAAACCAGTAAAAAGTTATTTCCAGTAAAGTGACACATGTCAGATTTTAATAAAAGGGCTTTGTCATTAAGTCTAAAACAGGCTTAGACCTTAAGGGATTAAACTAATGTGCCATACTGTTTATTTTGAATGTAGTTTAGTGTCATATGCAGACAGTCATATTTAACTCTCTAGACTAGTTTTCCCTAATTAGTGACTTTATTGGAATTCTCTTATCAGGCTGTTTCCCAAAATCTACTCTTCTCAGCCACCCACAGCCAGTGTTAGGCTATGGGTGGTTCTACAATAGTGATTGGCATGTCAGCTCTACTATTCCTAGCTAATGCTGTTAGAGGTACATTGGTAATGGAGGGGGTTTACTGGAGTGCACAAAGATGCTGAGCCTAAAGGGTTGCCCCATTTTTCCGCGGATTTGGCCCGTGGGTTCCGGGCATCTTTCGCCGCGGTTCCCGCGGCCACATCTCGTCCTAATCTCGCCGCAAACTTGCATCTTCTGACGCGGGTTTGTGACGTGGGCACTGGGCGTGGTTGCGGCACAAGTGGGGCGTGGTTTGGGGCGCGGCTTGCGGCGAGGGTTTGCCCCCATGCAAATAAAATAGCGGGCAAAACTGCGCGGTGAAAATTAACGTGGTTTCCAAAAAAAAACCATGTTTAAAAACTAGGCACATTTGCCCCAGTTTTGGCTGCGGGGAAAACCCATCGGAACCCCCGGCCATAACTTTGCAAATTCCGTCGTGTGACAGGGGTTAAAGTTTTTCAGTAAGAAACAAACAGGTTCTTGTGCTGCTGAAAAGACACACCAGGGAGGTCAGTAACCTAATGAAGCTTGTGTTCGCAAAAGGAAGATAAGAACTGCTCTACCTCCTAAAGAAAGCAAAATCAGAACAGCAATGTATTTATTGATAGTCTTCATTTACCTTTACCTATATATTTACCCCTTTCAGGCCACTTTGACTTGACTTGATGAAGTCTTCTTGATTGTCTGTGATATAAAACATAGTATCGTGCGGTTTCTTCTTATTATTACTAGTATTATCATTAGTAATATTACCACATAACAGTACATTGAACCCGTGACACATGGCTGGCACCATCATTTGGAATTTGACACAAGGTTAAAAAGCAAGAGAGAGCAGTGTCACTATTTGCCATGTCTAAATTATATAACAACCACCTGACACTTAGATGTAGAACTGGACTGTGCAATCTGTGCAATAGCACAATACTATTATTCTAATATTTTATTTTGATTTTCTGTTTTGTTCATTTGCTTTTACTTTCAATCACTTGTGACCTGTCAGTAAACATAACATTTATTTTATTTGGGTCACTTTAGTGAAGCATTTAACAAAATTCTTCATAGAGTTGTTAAATTTTATATGAATGTCAAGCTGCAAAGAGTAGAAGACCTCTGCTCTAGACCTGCACAAAGTACTTATTAAATATGGAGAAAGCACTATCCAGTAATGACCCTTTTGCTTGGCACCAGCAAATCTGATAAATATTGAATATGCTTAATTTATATGCTTATATTATTTCTCTACAAAAGCTATTTTTTTTAATTTTTCCACATCAATCTTTTAAGAGATCTATCGTATTAACGATATTTATTTTGTAATTTAATCCATATTATGTTCAATGTGCTTTGTTCAGATTATCCCCTTTTGTGATACATTTTAATCCTTTACTGCCTTGTAAACAGCATTTTAGAAACTATGGCTGACATGTATGAATCCTGGCGCTGATAGACCAGTTCTAAATTGCATTAAGCTAGTATAGACTGCGCCAGAATGTACGAACCTGTTCTTCTAAAGTCCATACATACAGGCGCAGTCTAGTGCCAATACGACAGCTCAGGCACCACCTTTAACCTGGTCTGGCTGTTCTAACTGTTCTGCCCCAAAGTTTTGGCGTCAAAGAATTATAAATGTGTCTAATTCTACTAATGTGGTGCGACGTCCCCAGAATGCCCCAAAATTTTGGCGCGCTTAAAAGTGTCTTTGGGGCGGTACCGAGGCACTTATCGCACCAAAGTTTGGAGTGCATATATTCATACATCTATTGAACTGGTCTACTACAGCTTTTTGACGCCAAAATTCTGGCACAGCCCTGTTTATACATGTCGCCCTATGTATTTATAAAAGAAATGTTTACATATTTAAGCTAAATTTAATAATTTTTTTATATTCAGGACAAAATAATTGAGAGTTGTTTGTACATTACACATAATTAATTAACATTTTCCTTTAATACTCTTATTATTACAATTATTCCAATTGCAGTCTGAGGGTTGTTTAGACTATATGCAAGAGGAAATATGGTAAAATTTGCTGGCAGTTTCTGTTTTCAAGAACAAAGCAAAAATAACCATATCAGTACAGGCATAGATTTGAAGCAAATGTGGAAAATAGAAACAGTCACGGTTCACAACTGCTTCTCTTATTCAGTCTCTCTTGTGTGTTGCTGCAGGTGCACAGATCCAAATTGCAGTCCGGACTTAGCAATGAGTAAGGATGATTTGACATGCGTAAGCGATGTTTATTACATTAAAGTTTTTAAGTGATATATACAATAACTTTTTAATGAAGACTAATAAATAATGTCAGCAGTGTGCTGCTGCCCCTTGAAGATTGCTTGTCTATTTACAGCCTTAGTGTCACGTCAGAGGAGGTGCAGTGGGCCCTGACTGCCACCCAGCCCACTGTCCCTGCCTACTTTGCGTGCTGCCCTAGATGGCAAACCACAACTAGATGACAGTCCCTACACTACTACGTGCAGGGCCGTCAGGGAAACGCAGAGTCAGACAGTCCAGGTCGATAATGGTACAGTTACGCCAATGCCATAAATCAGAAACCAGGAGAATAACGGTAAACAAGCTAAGGGTCAGAAACACAGGAGGTCACGCATTACAAAACGCTGGACAAAAACGTAGTAAAGGAGCAAGCCGAAGTCAGGAACACAGGAGTAAACAAGCAGAAACAGGAATACACGGGAAGCAAAAGGGATAATCTTTTTCAGGCAACAACTGGGAGAAATGAGTGAGTTTAAATGAGGAGCCCAGAGCCCGCCCCAGCAGACGATTGGTGCAGGCTCCGGGCCCTCCTATTGGCCAGTGCGACACACCCTCTGACCTGATTAGGAACCGAGCTCATCAGCCCGGCCTCTCCCTGGGTGTGTCAACTGACTAGAGGGATTAACCCCTGCGTACCTTGCAGCTCCACGGCGGAAACGTGCGACGTGACACTCAGCCAGGGTTCTGTATGGAGCATTGTGGGTTAGGTACCAGGACCTAACCCTGTCTGGGATAGGATATTTAAACCTCTCTCTGGGTTCACTTATTGCCTATGATTGCTCCTGTATCCTGGCTTGTGCATATACCTTGTGCTTTGAGAGTGACTTCCTGGCTCCTGACTTCGGCTTGATTTACGGTTAGTCCTCTGTTTCTTGTTTTGGTACTGCATTCTTTCCTGGCATAATCTTGGTTTATCTGATCTCATAAATCTGTTTCTTTTCTGCTTTGTCTGTGCCCATTTTGTCTTTTGTACATTGCTTGTCTGCTTCCTGTTTAAGACCAGGGTTTGTTCAGGATAGTTTCCAGTGCAGTCGCCCTTTTTGGGGCATTTGCTCTGCTTTAGGCGGGGTCAGGGAGATATTAGGACACTTCTGACAAATACGTTTTGTGAGTTGCTATATTTTCCTTCCACTTTCAGAATACAATTAAAGCATACTCACTGAAAACCTGAAATATTGCACAAATATCAACTACAGTTTGAACATAAAGAACCTACTAAAGAAGGTTTTATGTTATCTATCCTATTTTCCAGATGCTTAATAACAATAATGCCATAAAAACTACTGTTCTGTCCTCCCTATGTGTGTGGAGCATAAGTTGACAGGCAGCTAAACTCTTTCCGAGCAAGTATTGACAATGGAGTGATGTCTGAACTTCAACTTTATTGCAAAAGATAGTGTAACAGTAGAGAAATTAAAAGACATACACTTAGGCCTCGGTCACACGGCTTATTTGGGCGCTGACTGGAGCCGTACTGTACGCCGTATTTGCGCTGCAGTATGGCTCCAATCCGTCTCAGTCATTACGGTAATCCACAGTTCACATAGAGAACTATGGATTCCGTCTCTCCTCCCCGCTCGGCGAATCCGCCGCGGGGGGAGAAAGTGACATGCACATTATTTACGGCATGTACGCACCGTGAATAATGAGTGTCTATGGGGCCGGCGAGTTGCCGGCCACCCGCCCCCCGCTGCGCGGCTGCCGGCGTAATTGCGGGGCGAAATCTGTCCCCGCAATTACACCGGCAATAAGCCGTGTGGACGAGGCCTTACTGTGGTATAACAGCACGCAAACAAAATATTACATAAGACAATACAGACATAAACATGTCCATGAAATACAATACACTACAGAGATGAAGAGTGTGCAGACATATACATGTGAGGGTACAGTGCTTACTGCAGCAAACATGGGTACAGCAACTAATTGTAATAACAACAGCTATGGACATAGAACACAATAATATACATTACTGAGAATCTGCAGCCCTAGATAGCTATTTTAACATACCAGCAATGTTACTGTAGACTTGGATGTGAGAGGATGGTTCTACACATACATGCCAACTCTCCCGCTTTTGGCAGGGGGTCCCGCTAATGGGGGTCCCCCCCCGCCACCCTGGCAGAGTTGGCATGTATGTGTAGAACCAGAAGGCAGCGGGGGTTCTTTAAATGACCACGGCGCCGGCGCCGCCGAGCCGCTCCTACAGGCGGGTGAAGCGGCCATTGCGGCAGCTCACCCACCCGGCGAGTCTCACTGACTTGTGTGGCCGCAGCTGCACAGTCAGTCAGCAGCTGCACGCTCCGTGCAGCTGCCGTACAGGGAAGAGGCAGGAGGGATCGTTCCCCTCCTGCTTTCTCCCCTGTATGTACAGCGGCCGGTTGGCGCTGTACATACAGATCAGCGTCGCAGGGGGCGTGACACACTTATGTACCCCCCCTGCGACGATGAGGAGATCGTCGGGAGCTGGACAGATTGCTGGGAGCCTGGTGAGGTGAGTAGTTTTTATTATTTTTTTAATTAGCTATTGGGGACATCTACCTGGCTACAACGGACACTACCTGGTTACAAGGGGCAATACCTGGCTACAAAGGGGATACTACCTGGCTACAAAGGGGGCACTACCTGACTAAAAAGAGGGCACTACCTGGCTACAAGAGGGCACTACCTGTCTTCAAAGGGGGGACTACCTGACTACAAGAGGACACTACCTGGTTACAAAGGGGGCACTACCTGGCTACAAAGGGGGGATTGCCTGACTACAAAAGGGGGACTACCTGGCTACAGAGGGCACTACCTGGCTACAAAGGGGGAACTACCTGGCTTAAAGGGGGCACTACCTGGCTTAAAAGGGGGCACTACCTGGCTATATGGGCACTACCTGGCTATTAGGGGTCACTGCCTGGCTATTAGGGGTCACTAACTAACTATTAGGGGTCACTACCTGAATATTAGGGGGCACCTACCGGCTATTAGGGGCACTACCTGACTATTAGACTACCTGACTATAAGGGGCATCACCTGGCTATAGGGGCATTTACCTGGCTATTAGGGGGCACTACCTGGCTATAAGGGGCTACTACCTGGCTATAAGGGTACTACCTGGCTATAAGGGTATCTACCTGGCTTTCTTCCAGAACTGTTATGCATTTAGGTGGAGTGGGTGTGGCTTTTTCTAAGGGGCGTGGTGCACCAACAAGATGGGCGCCACCCCTTACAATCTCCCACTTTTCCACTTTCAAAAGTTGGCAAGTATGGTTCTACATGCTTCCATCTATATGCGTCTTAAAGAAAATGGCTGCTGAGAAGAATTTGATCTTCAGATGTATCTGGAGTTGGCACTTAGAAAAGCAGTCATTTGATCACTAGTCAAGTCTATTTATGTTTATAAGCTATGGTTGGAGTCTAATAATCTTTTACATCACAGGTATACACCACAGGTCTTGGTCTATATTTCCTTTGGCTATCCTCACAAGGAAAACTTTTATCATTGTGCTTTGTTGTTTTTGCCGTTGCTTTTTACAAAAGTTTGTATTTTGCAATTTTCTAGATCTCCTGATCAAAACTCTAAAGGCATGTCCCCACGGCAGGGGTTTTCGGCCGGTTTGCGGTTTTGCTTACCGCCTGAACAACCGTCCGAAAATTAGCGCAATGGTGCTCTATGGAAAGAATATGTGCTTCTGTATGTGAAGGGGGAGGGCTGTTCTCCGCTCATCACGGAGAAAAGCCTCCCCCCCCCCGCGGCCGTGGGGACGGCCGCAAAAGAGGACAAACACTGCCCGGCAAACCGACAGGTATTTGTCTTGTGCAGTGAGAATGCACCCTAAGGGTGACATAAATGCTGGCTCTGTCAGGCCAGTTCTAAATAGGTTTAAGGCAGTGTAGAATGCACCAGAATGTATGAATCTGTTCTTCTGCAGTTCATACATACAAGTGCATTGTAGTGCCAATATGAAAAGTCTGGCTAAAGCAGACTACCTTCAACCTGGTCTGGAAGTTCTACCTGTTATGCGCCTAGGTTTGACGTAAGAGATTCATAAATGTGTCTAATTCTATGAATGGGGTGCGACACACCCCCAGAATGCTCCAAATATTTGGCACATTAAAAAGTGTCTTTGGCGCATTACAAAGGGACTTATCGCGCCAAAGTTTGGAGTGCGCCTGTTCATACATTCTTATTGGCTCAAAGTACAGCAGAAAACTGGTGCAGCCCCATTCATACATGTTGCCCTAAGTTACTGTCAAAGGCCTAAAATTAAAAGATACAGTTCTGGTTGCTAGCTGTCACCACAAAATGGTACATAGGGGCTACCTGTACTTAGTTTACAGGTGGTGTCCACAAGTGTGAAAAAGGGTCTGCTAGTTGGGTAGGGTAAGAAACAGGGGCGTAGCTATAAGGGGTGCAGAGGTAGAAGTCGCTACCGGGCCCTGCAGCCTGAGCGGGCCCAAAAGCTCTCCTGCCACATAGGAGGTTACCAGTATTATAAATAACACTTGGTAGCTGGGGGTCCCAATTTCACTTCCTGCATTGCGGCCCAGAAGCTTCAAGTTACGCCTCTGGTAAAAAATATAAACAAACCCTTATAAACAAACCCTTAACTCAATAGTGAAGCCACAGCTTTTCCAGGACTGGTTCGTCCCACTGATGACGTCATGCTCATTGGTCAAAATTCAATTCCATCCTAGCTATGTAGCAGGTTTATATGTACACAGAGAAACTGTTTACGACATTTACGTCCCATTATTATTTCCTATTTGAATAAAGAACATTTGAAATTAAATATCAAGAGACACTGGTGTATATGAAAACATGGCATGTTTAGAAAAACTATTCTTTTGACAAAGTGAATGATGAAACACATAACTTTTGTTCGAAAATAATATTGAATATGTGCATGATTGGGATTAATTCACCGGATATTACTTAGCTGCCTTTTTAAATACATATCTTTAGAAGAACACTTTAAATGCTCTGCAAATACCACACAGCTTTTACTGAGCCACATGGAATACTGGTAATTGTACAAAGCTTAGATCAAAATTACAAATAATCATTTCCAGACTAATGTGCAGCACTCACGCTATGACCATTCATTAGGCACTGTATGCATATTCATACAGTAAGCGATGGTTATGCCTGGTCATAATTTGTAGAGAGCATGCTGTTCATTGTCTCACGCACAGGTAATAGCGTTTTTTGTTTTCCTATATAACTTGGTTGTAAAGTAAATGCTTTATCTAAATTAATAGGTTGAATTTATAATTGGACAAATATTGGAATTTTCAAAAGTTGGAATAATTTATAAGTCTAGCTCCATCACATCAAACATATGTGTTTATTATTAATGTTTTTCCTTTATGTCACTGTTATGGACTATTCCTGCCCCAAACTAGCTTCCATATTAAGAGACCAATCTACTTATACTAAGGGAATAAAAGCATCACAAAGCAGTAATCCATGTATTGTGCAAATAGCTCTAAGAGGGCCGTTCACACGGCTTATTTCGGTGCAGATTGTTGCCGTACTGCGCGCCGGATTTGCGCTGCAGTACGGCGCCAATCCGTCGCAGTAATTACGGTAATCCACTGTTCTCATAGAGAACAGTGGATTCCGTCACTCCTAACCGCTCGGCGAATCCGCCGGGCTGGGAGAAACTGACATTTACATTATCCAGGCGCGATACGCGCCGTGGATAATGTAAGCCTTTGGGGCTGGCGGGCAGCGCCCCCGCCCCGCCCCCACACCCGCCCCCACACCCGCCCCCACACCCGCCCCTTATTCAAGCCGGAATTGCGAGCGCAATTCGTCTCGCAATTACGGCTTGAATAAGCCGTGTGAACACGGGCTAAAAGGTGCAGACCTGTATGGAGTCCATTGGACAGAAATTAGTTCAAATCAATTTTGTTTTTTTTAACTTTGTGTATGGCTGTTAGCATTTTCAGAAAAAAAATATTTTCTGATTTACTGATAAATTTTGTAAAGTCATTATTTTATTGTAAATATTCACTTTGCCAGTAGTTTCGCACACAGCATTTTTTTTAAAATCCCTTGCATTTTTTAAATGCTTTCCCATCAAAGCCAAAGAGATCAAGGAAAAAAAATTTAAATCTTTTTCTTAAATTTTTCCATTCATTTTAAAAATCCTTTTTCCCATTTGGCTAAAAAAAAGCAAAAAAAAAAAGTCACAAAAACTGCAGATTGTTTTTCAAAAAGAGTGTGAAACCAGCCAAAGGGTGAACTTATGAAGTGAACTCATTTTCATAAAAATGTTATATGCTGCATTTTTTCTCTATTTCTTTAAGGTATGATGAGACTGTTGTTTCTTTTTTCCCATCACTTGAAAAATGTTTTTCTTTTTTCTTTTACTATGTTGGTGAGTTATTCTAGTTTATTCAATAGTAAAGACATATTAGATTGGAGTTTCACTAAAGTCCCCCCTCTATGAGCTACAGTACTATCTTTGGCGAATTTAAGGCATTTATGTAAAAAAATAAAAAATTTCATTTTTTTTTTTTTTGTTGACTCCAAGTCCAAACTGGAATAGTTAGCTGATCTGTGATGAGACAAACCCTTACATTCCATCTCAATTATGGCTGTGCTGTCCTTAGCCTGTATTTTGCATCACTGTAGATAAATATTAAACCCCGTTATATTATGATTAGAGATGGGCGAATTGATTCTACCGAAGTGGAATTCGTTTAAATTTCAGGAAAACTTGGGTTTGGGAAGAAGTCGAATTTTTGGGGTACTTCGGGTGAACGAATGTGTTTTGATTGAAAAATGGCTGGTGCACATGGCGCTACATGGGCAAAGCACTATGGGAGGAAAAAAGGGGCATAGCCTGCATGACATGTGCAAGGGAAGCCAATCAAAGACCGGCGGGTTTCTGTAAACGAAAGCACTAAAAAGCCCGGGGCCGACGCCGGGAGCTACACTCCCTCACTGTGCTCATCAGGGAGGGTGGCCGGGCGATTGCCTTATGAAAAATTGATTTTTATAGCATTTCTGGGGGGTGTTCAGTTTGTTCAGAGATGTTTTCTTTAATGTTCTATTTCTAATTTTTTGGGGTAGGGATCTGAAATCCATGGGGTCCATTGCAGCTGCATATAATTCAAACCCAAAGGGGATCAAAAGCCAGTTCCTTTTGTACAAAAAGAAACAGCTTTTTTTTACAATACAAATACCACTTCTTTTTTGGGCTGCTAAATTCTATTGCACAATTTACATCCAGGGTTAATTAAGCGTTGTTTTCGGGTGTGCTGACCCCAAGAAACCGTTTTTTTAAACCCCAAAAATAAAAAATTTTTCCCTGTCCCTAATTCAAAAAGAAAATTAATTACAAGTATCTCTTGTTGTTGGCGTAGAAAAACACGAAAATTGTAACACGCTAAAAACACTATTTTGGCGGCTCAATTTTTTGGGCCAATTTACATCCAGGGGTTAATTAAGCGTTGTTTTCTGTGTGTGACAAAAAAAAAAACCTTTTTTTTTCAACCCAAAATATATAAAATTTTTCCTGTAGCCTAATTCATGTCCGAAGGTTAATTAAGCCTTTTTGTTCTTTTACTTTAGTAAAAAACACAGTTTTTTTAAACGACACAAAACAAGTAAATTTTTCCCGGGGCCATTTGTGGAGCGCAATTTATATCCAAGGGTTACCCAAGCTGTTACTGGGTTTTTCTTGGGGAGTCAAAAACATTATTCATATACGAAATCAACATCAAACAGTGTCTGTAAATTTTGAAAAAACAGTATTAAACCCCGGGAAGGTGGGGTCTGCACCTGGGGGGCAGTGGAAAAATTTGGAAAGGCCCAGGGGGGGTTGAGCAAGAAGTTGTGTCGAGGCCCTTTTGGGGACCAAACGAGGGTAAAATAGCGGGTTTTGGGGGGGGGGTCAAAACCCAAGGGTTTGTTGGTTGATAGGGTTTTTTCTAGTGACATGGGGGGAGTGGGGGAAACCTCGAACACCTTAAAGGGGGGGGGGAGGGGCCCGGGGGGGTCACGGCCCTCACCTGCCTCACCCCCCTCGCCCCCCGGGTTCCTCAGCCAATCTACATGGGGTCTGGGCTCAGCCCACTATATAGCGGGGATAAAAATTTTGGGAGGGCAGTCAGCACTACTTGCAGCAAAAAGGGACCCAATATCGCCTCCTTTTTGCAGTAGGGGGCAAAGTAAAGATGTGGAGAGGGGCATGGGGGTATGTTGTGAGAGGTCACCCTGGGGCATACCAAACCCTGAGGGACAGCAGTGACATGAAAAAAAAAATAGAGATGATGTAGCCGACCGATTTGGGGAGGGGGTGGGGCCCGGGGCTTATATCGTCAGGAGAAGAGGGGTCAGCTTGCGCATCAGGCAGCAGCGCAGCCAGCAAGGGGTCGGTGGCCGTTACAGCGGGAACACAGGGGTAGGTGGGAGCAAAGCGGCCAGGGTAAAAAACCCGCTTCGCAGGTCCAAAAAAGTAGGGCAAAGGGGCTCAGCAAGGCAGCGGTGGCAGTAGTAAAACTCAGGCGGAGGTTGGCGGTAAAATCCATACTCGGCGGTGTGGCAGTTCTTTGCTAAGACCCCGGAGGAGCCGAATTGGGTATATGTAAAAATTGGGGGCAAAAAGTGAAGCTGGCCGGGGGAGCTAATGTTGGACCATCCCCTGCGTCAACACAGCAGCGTCCCCAAACCGGGGGCCTGGGGAAACGGGCTCAGATTGGTGGTCCACCTCCCCCGCGCAACACAGCAGCAAGCAGCGCCCATGGCACGCAGCCATTGCACCATAAAGGGCCCCACACCTCTGCAAAGGGGAGCGTTTCTCTTTGACATCACTCCCGGTCCCCGATCTCCCGCTCCCCGCTATCATGGGCCCGTAGTTTGTTCAGCGGGCGATTGCAAAAAGACAAAAGATGCTCCAACCTCCCAAGGGCAGCAGCTGACCGTGCTCCTGTCCAATTGTTGGTATTTCAGCCCCCCCTTTTTCCCAAAAAATGGGGCTCTACCATTCAGAGAACTAATGGCTTGTGCCCAGCCCAGAGGGGATTCCCAAACCATAATTTCTTTTTTCCCAAAAAGGCAGTACAGCACTTTTAAAAATGTGGGAAAAGAAGGTGGGTATCCTTGAGCTTACGGTTTTTCCAAGGTGCACGCACGCGGACGTCTGGAGCTGAACTACGGTCAGGCCATACATGCCTTTTAAAGGCCACTGGGTGAATGTGCTTCCCCCGGCACCCAACAACTTGGACAGGAGACGCCGCTTTCTCCCCCACTTTTCAAACGTACAACCCGCGCCAATTCCGCCTCCCCCTCTCCCCCCCACCACCATCCAGCCTCCAAAGTACTGCTCCATCATACCCCATGTGTAGGGCACGCGGGTGTACGCAGTTCTACACCTGGCTTGCCTCGGCGAACGAAGTCACCAGGGGAGGAACTGCTCCCTGTCATGCAGCAAGAAATCGATGTTGGGCTTTCTCCGCGCCAACGCAAAACGGAACCATGGGACGGAAATGGGGGGAACAGGTGTCCGCGCTGCAACCGAGGAGGGATGGGCCATCACCCGCATGGCGCAGTGTTCAATCTGGTTTTTGAAAAGGTTCCTGAACTTCCACCATTTTCAAACATTTTGAAAATGGCCAGGAAACTGTGGGATGCATTTATCCCTTCGTACAAAAACCAGGAACCCCTCCTCGAGTTGCAGCGGCAGAATGGCCTCCCCCAACCACGATGTTTCCACCCGCTGGGAATTTCCCCCTGCACATGTTGGACCGACTGTATGAAAGAGAAAGGCTTTAACGATTTTTTGTGACCCCCGGGGAGCAGAATATCCCCTGTTAACTTTGATGTTGCCATGGCAGCTCAAAGCGGACACCTGCCGTTTTTGGGGCCATTCGGGAGGCGACGTTTTTGGTCAGGGGCGCCAGGGGCTACGGGGGGAATAACATCATTCCCCTGCTTCATGTCCTGGGAAAAGATGCGAAAAAACTTCTGGGCAGGGGGCTGGAGACGTGGCGTACATCTCGGGCCACATGAGTCCGGGGGGGACTGAAATGGAGGAGGAAAGGCATTGGGGCAGAAATTGTCTGGGGAAATGATGGATTTTTTACCCCGGGAAAAGAGAGGAGGAGCAGGAGCAGCTGGAGGAGGGGGATGGGATGAGGAAGACGAGGGAGTGACCCCCAAGCACCGTGGCAGTATACAGTGGAAATGGAGGAGGAGCCCCCCCGGGTCATTTTTCAGATGCCCGCGCAGCTTATTTGCCGGCTATGACAGCCGAAAAGTCGCATTTGGGAGAGGGTGACTTCTGGCTCTCCACCCCTTTTGGCCCCCCCGCTACCGTCCAAAAAGGGGGCCTTTTCCCAGCTATTGAAGGGGGAAGACAAACTCAAATACTATAGGGAAATCCCCGAATCAGTGGCTGCTGCCCATGTCGGCAAAACGTCCCTCCTCGACAGGTCTACCGGGGGGTTCCCCACGCCACGTATACTGCCCCGCTGCTGGGGGGAAATGGGGGTAGGAGCAGTACCAGCTCCATCAGTAGTAACCTAATTCTGGAGTCAAATGAGAGCAGCTTCCCTTTACCCCCTAGTGAGGAGGGCAGTCGCCAGCAGCAGCAGGGCCCGGACAGTCCCTGAAAACCCAAAAGGTTTGGCCTACTTTGGGCAGCACCTGCCACCCCCAGTTAGAAAACCACTGGCTACTGGGCAGCCAAAAATGGATGTTGGGGGCAACTCCGAGTTTGCAGTGGAGAAGCGTCCTGCCCGGCCCGTAGTGTGGCATCAGAGCAGGGGTTCATGCGGCGGGGGGCCCTGTTCCCCCAAAAGAACCCGCTTGCCACGGGAAATGGGAACACTGACCTTTTTCAAGATGAATCAGGGGTGATGGCCAGGGTTTTCCCCCAACCCCTGCCTTAGGCGTCAGTCTGGGTTTAACTACCTTCTCAGCCACATTTTGATCCGCACCCGCCTGATCCAACATTTGCTGAAGTTTTCCCTCTGCCACCACCCTTTACCGGGACTGGTTTGCCAAAAACCCCCCAACACTCTGTCTTGGCCCCTCTATGACCTCATGTGCTGCCTGTTGCTGTTTTCTGACATCCACACTGTTCTTGTCCACTGTCTGACTCATCTGCTGTGTGGCGCTGCCATGTCCCCACACTGTGTCATTTTGCCCCGCCCCAACCGATGCTGCTGCCGCTGTGACCTCCGCTCTCATCATTGTGCCCCTTGTGGTTTTTCCCCTTTTTTTTGCCACCTCCAAATGTCATTGTGCCACCTGATCTATGCTGCTGCTGTCGTGACCTCCCAAGTGTAAAATTTTGCCACTCTGTGGCCTAAACTGTTTTGCCCCCTCCAGAATGCATTGTGCCACTCCCGATCTCATACTGCGCCCCCGTGACCCCACCTGTTGATTGGGGACTCTGTGGCCCAATACTGTTTTGCCGCCTCCAGAATGTCATTTTGCCCCTTTTCCCACCATACTGGCTGCCCCGTACCTCCCCATGTGTGATTTTGCCACTTGTGGCCAAATACTGTTTTGCCGCCCCAGAATGTCTTGTTGCCCCTGCCTGATCTCATACGCTCCGCCATGACCCCCACACTGTGTGATTTTTCCACTTGTGGCTAATAATGTTTAGCCGCCTCCAGAATTCATTTTGCCCCTGCCCCCGATCTCATACTCTCCGCCGTGACCTCCACACTGTGTATTGTGCCCCCTGTGGCCTAATATGTTTTGCCCCTCCAAATGTCATTTTGCCACGCCCATCTCATTTGCTGCTGTCGGACTCCACCGTTCATTGGGCCACTCTGTGGGCCCCAATACTGTTTTGCCGCCTCCCGAATTCATTGTGCCCCTTTCCTGACCTATACTGCTGCCCCCGTGACCTCCGCCTCAGTCATTGTGCCACTCTGTGGCCCCTTTCCCGGTTTTTCCCCTCCCCGAATGTCATTTGCCACTGCCTGCCTCATGCTGCGTGGCTGCGCCGTCACCCCCCACACTCTGTCCTAATTGCCACCTTAGCCTCACTTGTTTTTTTCCAGCTTTTGCTGGCTGACTTTATAGGCTACATTCCCTTTTTAGTTTTTTGGTCAGTTTGCCCCCTTAAGTGCCCGGGGTTTTTTATAGTGAAGCGATTCAAAGGGCGGGGGCAGCATCTGGTGTCTACTAAAACACAACATTGTATGAAGACCAAACCAAGCTCCCTGCATTTTTAAAGCAGGCAAAAACGTTCTAAGCACCTGCGGCTCTGTGCAGCCGGACCAAATTTTATTTTTGTGGGAAAAAATTGGGCGAAGTGACGAAGAATTTTTTGAGAAATTCCCCATCTCTAATTAGATGTCCAGAGCGGGGGAAAATGTTTGGTGAATGAGCGTTTCCCCTGTCACTTCATCCCAAGCAGAAAAGAGAGCGGAAGGCGGTATGGAGTGGGCCGAATTTTCCATTGCGGGGAACTTTATACCTTATTTACCCAGGACACCTGAATACCTTGTTCCAGTCCAGGATGTCTGGTAGGATTTTTATAAGAAATCTGGGAGCTGAGCCTGCTCCATACACAGAAGGTGCTGCTTGTTAATTACAGCTAACATCCATTGTGAGAAACTGTAACCTCAGATAAGTGCAATCATGGCCAATTCACCACTTAGATGATGTAGTCAGTACCACTGAGGCATCTAAGCCATACATTCCCATCTGCTTAATGCAGAGGGGTTAGCATGACAGTGTGTAATAAAAATGCAGTTAATAAACAATACTCTGCAATGCATTGGTATTTCAATGGAGTGTACAAGCAATATATTAAAAAATAAAGTAAAAAAAGCTATTCGTATAAAAAATTAAATATAAAAATACTCTCCTATTCCCATTTATCACATGACATAAACAATAAAAATTAATAATATTGGTCTGCATCTGTAAAACCAACCTATTAAAACATAACTTTATTTATACTGCATGGTGAATTACAAAAATATATAACAGAAGTATGTTTTTTGTCACCTCGAATCTGAAAAAATTGAATAAAACGTTCATATGTACCCAAGGTGCCAATTAAAACTACAGCTCACTCCCCGAAAAACAAGCATTCATAAAAAATGTATTGCCCTCAAAGTAGTGATGTAAAGTGATGAAAAGTTGTTTGTAAAAGAAGTAAATTATAATGAATACTATGTAAATATGGCATTGCCAGAATCCGACTGACCCACGGAATAAAGTAAACAAGGTGACCGTACGGAGCCACAGAATAAAGTAAACAAGGTGACTGTACTGAGCCACAGAACAAAGTAAACTATGTAACATGGTAAACTATTCAAGAACCCCATTGTGCATATATGTTGCCCTCCTTAAAAATATGTCTTGAGACCAAGATAATGATTGGAATGTCAATCTGTCAAACTGGTGCCTTTTACTGCAGGAGACACCACCCTAGTGGAAAATTTTAATTTTCCCCAACATGCAGCCTTGTGTTATATCATTAAACTTTGGCTTTTTTTGTGGGGTTTTGGTAAATGGGGGGCAGAAATTCTGCCCATTTGGTGGTGTTTACTAGATAGACAGATAGGCCTAACTTGGGGTAGCCAAGAGGAAAGAAAGTAAATAAGGGGCCATGTGACCATCTGCACATACAATAGATGTGTTCCCACCATGGGACATTTAATAGTATGTTCTGAATTGGAACAGTAACAATAATGTTCTTGGCCTGTGTGTAACAAGCAAATACCTGCTGGGGAAAAGTACGGGAAACAGACAGTGGGTTTTTGGGTTGCAAGATAAATAGAGCTATGGCCAGGGCCGCCGATAGGGGGGGGTAGAACCACTACACCTGTACGGGTCCCGGCCAGAATGTGAAGTAAGGGGGGGCCCTGCCGTCGCCGGCAGGTACCCCCCCCCTTTGCTCCAAACAAAGGAAGAAGAGCGACCAGGCCTGCTTTTGTCTACCATTCAATCAGTTTGGTGTCAGAGGGGGCCCCCGCAAGTATACTTTAAAAAACTAACCAGTGTGCCCCTTACTTCACTTGCACAGCGCCTGTGCGCAGACCGATCTCTGTGCACGGGCTCTGGAAAGCTAAAGTAAGTTACATTGAGTTTTATGTTATGAAAGTATTGTGTGCTCCCTACTCCACCTGTCCTTTTCCCCCTTTTAATTACCAAAAATCACCATTCCCATTCCTTGGGGGGGCCCAAACAAAGGCCTCAAAAAAATTTTCCCCCCAACCCCTATTTTAGGCCCCCCAACTCCTTTAATTTCCCCCCAAATCTCCCTTTTGGGCCATATTGTCCCAAAAATGGTGCTGAAAGTTGTATATTCATCTGGGCACACCACAATTCCCTTTATTGCTTGGGGGTTCCCTGCGGGCCCCCTTTTTTTAATCAGTTTTTTTTTAAAAGTACCTTTAACAATAGAGTTTTATCAAAAAGGGAGAGGAAAATTAAGATAACCCCTGAAGGAAAATTTCCCATAAGATTCTGTACTATATACCCCAGCACTATTTCTGCAATTACTAGTTACAGTGGTGTGAAAAAGTATTTGCCCCCTTCCTAATTTCTTAATCTTTTTGGTGTTTGTGGCACTTACATGTTTCAGATCACCAAACAAATGTAAATATTAGACAAACATAACACAAAGGGCGATATGTTCCATTAAGGCTACACCATTTTTTTGTGTATTTTGTGCCAACAAACTGTTGACTCCCTATTCTCTAGATTTCTTTGTGTAAGACAGATAGTTATACCACACAAAATAGTTAATCCACCATCTTGGACAGTCTTAAGGGTCATTAGCTCACAGACCCCTCCTTTTGGTAAGCGATTAATGGCACACCAACACTCCGACACCAGGCTTCTTTTTAAAGCTATCTTTATTCAGGCACAGAAACATAAACCAAAATAAAAAAAAACCCGGCCATCGGGCCCTCTTTGAAAAAGTTCACCCCCCTCACGTGGTCTGGACCTAAAATTCAGCCCCAGAAATACACATCAGTACAGTCACCATACTCAATGCCATCTTCTCAAGCCTGGAATTTAAAGCCTCCTCTTTCCGGTTCCACTGTTGCTCCAACCTTGAAGCAGATCACCTGGAGTAACAGGTGTTTATAAGCTTCCAATGACCTGCAAAAACCTTTCCTGGAATATGGGGACTATGCACCCACCCAACACTTTGTCTACTCCCTGTAAGAGGCGCCCCGGATCGGCTGAAAAAAGCCATCTAACTCAAAAGTGTAAAACCCACTTCGTACAACAAACATACATGAACGGCTCCTACCCCACCAAGACCAGGTAACTTTGGTGACATGTCGCTTGCAGGTAACCTGATTTACTCAACCCAGTGGCAAAAACATGTGACCGTCTGAGGTCACTCTGCTACATATGCCTCTGATAAAAAAAATAAAAAGACATTTAAAAATAATTCCAACATAAAGTAGGAAACACCGATATTTTTAGGGACCAGTTCAGTTCTGACATGGCTTTGTGAGGTCTGTATATTACATACCCTTTAAGATATTAAAAAACATGTTTAGGAAGTTTGTTAACCCTCTAGGTGTTTCAAAGAAATTAAAGCCAAGTTAAGGTGAAGTTTCAAAATGTAAATTTGCATATTTTCAATTTTCATTTTTTATTTACTGGAACACAGTAGATGTTATCAAGAAAATTTTACTCAACAGCGATTCCCCCGATGTTTTACAGTTTTTTAGCACTGGGTCATTAAAATCGAAAAAAACCTCAGCAATTCCACCATTGTTTTTTGGTATTTCATTGTTACAGCGCTCACTGTAAATTACATAATACCTTAACATGTGGGTTGGTACAATTACAACAATATAAATTTTATATTTTTTTTTATGTTTTACTACTTTTACACAATACAAATGTGCTTGTAAAAAATTATTTTTTTATGTCGTCATAGCCTGATAGCCAAATTTTTTTTTCTGTATACTGAGCTGTCTAAGGGATTGTTTTTTTTGCAGGGTGAGTTGACTTTTATATTGGTAAATTTTTGGGTTTGTACATTAGAAAGCTTTTTACAAAAATTTTGCGATGAACAGAATACAGCAATCCTGTTTTTTTTTTTTTTTTTTTTTTACAGCGGTCACCATGGGGGTTAAAATCTAAAGTCAAATGTCTGGACTTTAAATTTCTGTGGGGCCAGTTTCTCCTTTTAAATAGTGATGATGATTACGTCGTACGTCCGGGTCAAAAAAGTCGATTCGGAATTACAAGCATTTTTCCCATAGCCGATAATAGATGACCAATTAAATTATGGGAAGGAACAAACCCTTCATTCTTCACCCCAAAAAGGGCTGGAGAAGCGGAATTAAAAATCCACAACAGTCAAATGGTTATGGCTACATCTTAGGCAAAAACCTTAGTCATAAAACCCCAGAAAAAAGTCACAGACCCTTCATATCCCCGTCTTGTCCAGAAAAGACCCCAAAACCTGCAGACCCAAAATTAAAAAAATCCCGAAGGCAGTAGTTTTTAAACCTAATTTTTCTTGAACTAATTGACTATCCCCGTCTTGAACGCAGCATGAGCCCCCAAAATGCATACCCCCGATTAAAAAGTGCCGGAAAAAGGGGTCTTTCAACCCCCATTTTAGTTTACTGACATTGACTATACTGTCCTGGACCACACATGAAGCCCCCAAACCCGATGACCCACAGATTTAAAAAAAGTGCCAGAAAAAGGGGTCTTTTTAACCCCATTTTTGTTGAACTGGACATTGATATAAACCCGTTCTGTACCACAGTATGACCATTAAACCTGTCTGACCCCCAATTAAAAAGTGCCAAAAAAGGAGTCTCAACCACCATTTTAGTTTTCCGTGGACATTGACTATATCGTCCTGGGCCACAGCATGGCCCCAAAACTTTCATGCCCACGATTTAAAAGTGCCGGGAAAAAAAGGGGTCTTTCAACCCTATTTTAGTTGAACTGGGGCATTAACTAAACGTCCTAAACCCCGGGATGACCATTAAACCGTCTGACCCACAATTTAAAAAATGCTGGGAAAAAGGGGTCCCCTTTTAACCCCATTTTAATTGAACGGGCATAGACATCCCTGTTCTGGGGCCCAGCATGAGCCCAAAAAACCCCATACCCCCAGATTTTAAAAATGCCTGAAAAAAAGTCTTTTTAAACCCCATTTTAGTTGAACTGACTTGCTATGCCTGTCCCCGGGCCGCACATGACCCTTTTAAACTGTCCCCAAAACCACAGTTAAAAAGTGCCGGAAAAAGGGGTCTTTCAACCCCCATTTTTAGTTAACTTACATTGATATAAACCCGTCCCTGGGGCCCCAGCATGACCCAAACCTCATGCCCCCAATTTAAAAACTGCCGGAAAAAAGGGGTCTTTCAACCACCCTTTTAGTTGAACTGGACATTAATTATATGTATCCCTTTTACCGCAGTATGACCCTTATACCTGTCTGAAAACCACAATTAAAAAGTTCCGGTAAAAGGGGCCCCTTTACCCACCCTTTTAGTTGAACTGGACATGACTATCCCGTCTTGGGGCCCCCATGAGCCCCAAACCCCGCATGAAAACCCCCCGATTAAAAAATTCGGAAAAAGGAGTTTTTGAACCCCCATTTTAGTTTTAACTGGGCATTTATATATCTTCCCCGGGCCGCATTGACCCCTTAAAACCCGTTGACCCCCAATTAAAAAAGTGCCAGAAAAAGGAGTCTTTTAACCACAAATTTAGTTGAACTGGACATTGATATACCCGTCCTGGGAAACCACATCTGTTCAAGTCTTCCCTTCCTCCCTTTACAAAAAGGAATATTTTTTCGCATTTTGTCATGCCAGTTTTTTTATATTTAAAGGGGGGTTACGTTTCATTAAAGGTCTTCAAAATAAGGGGACATGAAAAAAAAGCAACTTTGAATTGGGTGTCATTAGCAAAGCGCCTTGTTCTCACTTTTCCCCTTTTCTTGTTTTTTTTTACACTGATATCCCCGTGTGGGTCCAAAACCCTCCGTCCCTCCTCCTTGCAATTTACTACGAAGCTCATTTACAATTTTGTACAGCCCCCCGGTCGATTCACGGGCTGTGTCCTGATCAGAGTTAGGGGGGTAGCATTTTTTGTTTCCAAAACCTACAGAAAAAACTGCAGCAGATTGTACAATGAGAAAACAGACTTTTTTGACCCCCGTGCCTAACTCTCCGCATACCCAGATCGTGCCGTCTTAAAACTTAATAATCTCCAGCGTGAAGGGAAACATGCTCAGATTTGATTTAATGCAGCCTGTGGTATGTATTACGCTCTTTTAAAATAAAAATGAAGGGAGAGACCCCGTGAATGTGGAATCAGAGGGGGGGGGGGGGGGGGAGGTCCCGGCCACAAATGAAGGGGGGGGTGATTCATCCCGTGGGGGGGAAAGACCCCCTCATTACAGAGCTGGGGAACTAAGAAAGTGTGAATCACCGAAGTAAGGAAGCGATACATCCCCTTTAAATTCTAAAAACACATTTTTAAAATAGGATGAAACCCCCCACACTTTGTTTCTTTTTTTTTTTTAAATGATTAAATGGGTTGTTTTACTAAAAGGGATTGCTAGCTTATTAAATATCTTGCAAAACAAGTCATTTTGCAAATGTGTCCATTAACAGTGTCCAAAACCTTTCCTGTTTTTTGACAGCACCATCACCCTTTTAGCCCCTTTTGACAAAATTTTGGAAAAACAAATGTCTGTTAGAAACAACATTTTTTTTTTAATAGGACTGTAGTATAGCTGAATTGCACAGCAAAATGCCCCCCAAAAAATTTAAACATGACCCTTAGCCCTTTTGACATTTGTGAAGAACAAATGTCTTTTAGAAACAAAGTTTTTTTTTGAATAGGACCTGTAGTATTGCTGCATTTCAAAAACAGCATGACCCAAAAAAAAAA
>JAODAL010026052.1:0-57442 GCA_025379985.1 Phyllomedusa bahiana
TTTACTTTCCCCAACCTCACCGCAATTATTATACTCTTAAACCTCTCACCAAACAATCTTTATACTTACACCTCTCACCCCAAATTTTTAAAAAACCGGGAAACTAAAAACTCTACATCTCACCCGCAATCTATTATCTTACATCTCTACAGCAAGTTTTAAAATTAATTAAAAATTTTAATTTTTCACCAGCAAAACTATTATAATCTACACCCCCCTTTACCGCATTATTTTTTTTTCAATCTTTTCCACCCCCGCAATTCTATTATACTCTACACCCTTTTTCACCCCGCATTTTTATATTTTAAAATCTCTCACCAGGCCTTTTTATATTTACCCTCTCCCAGCATATTTTTATAATTTCACCTTTTCTCCAGCATTTATTATATTTTCACCCTCCATTCCCAAACCCCCAAAACTATTATACTTCGCACCTCTCACCCGGGAAATTTTTATTTATTATTCCCCTCCTCACCCGCAATTTTTATTTAACCCCTTCCCTACCCCAAAACGTTTTATTATAAATTTTAATTTTCTCACCCAGCAAAACTAATTTTTAAATCTTTCCCCTTCACCAGGGAAATTCTTATTACTCTGCACCCCCTCACCAAGGGAGTATCTTTTAAAATTTTTTACTTTTTCCCCCAGAAAAACTATTATTCTTACACCTCTCACCCCGGCAATCTATTTTACTCTGCACCTCCCCAAACCAAACAATCTATTATACTCACCCCCTTTTTCACCCCGTTTATTATATTCTACATCTTCACCAGCAAACTAAATTTTACTCTGCACCTCTCACCCACAAAATTTTTTAACCCGCAACCCCCTCACCAGCCCAATCTTTTTTATACTCTACAACCCCCCTCACCCCGCAATCTATTTACTCAACATCCTTCACCAGCAAACTATTATAAAATCTGCACCTCTTTACCAGCAAATTTTTATATCTGAAACCCCTCACCAGGGAACCTTTTTTAAGCTTGCCCTCTCAAGCAATCTATTTAACTCTGCAAACCTAAACCCAGCTTTATATTTTACTCTGCACCCCCCTTACCAAGCAAACTATTATACCCCTGGCCAAAATTTTCACCCCCAAACTGTTTTTTTTACTCTACACCTCTCACCAGCAAACTATTTTACTTACCCCCCTCTCCCAGCCCAAACCAATATAGTTATTTTGGCACCCAGCAATCTAAATTACACTCCTTTCAAACCCCTTTACCAGCAATCTTTTTTATACTTGACATCTTTTTACTTTGCAAACCGTTATAACCCCTACATAAAAACTCTTTATTTTGCTCCCAGCACTCATTAAAATTCTACTTCTTACTCAATTGGGAGTTAAATTTTTATTTTACATCTCTCACCCAAAAATTCTTTTAAAAATTTTTCACCCCCTCACCAGCAATCTATTATAAATCTACATCTCTCACCCCAAATTTTTTTTATATTTTACATCTCTCCCAGCACTTTTTTATAAACACCTTCACCAGCAATCTATTATTTTGGGGAAACCCCCTCACCCGGGAGTATAAATTAATTTTTTACCTCTTTTCAGCGCAATCTAATTTTAAATCTACAAAACCCCTCACCAGGGAAAACTATTATACTCTGGCTCCTCCCCTCACTTTCCAATCCCCCCAAATTTATTAATCTGCACCCCCCCCAGCAATCCCAAAATACTCTATATCTCTCCCAGCTAATCTTATAATCTAAAATCTTCCCCCAAAATTATTATAAATCCCACACCTCTCACCCCGCAAAACTATTATAAATTCCCAATCACAAAACAATCTATTATACTCTAAATCTCTCAAACCCCAATCGGGGGGGGTTAATTTTTTTTTTTTTTACTCTTTTTACTCTACCAGCAATCTGTTATAATTTTCATCTCCTACCAGCAAATTTTTATTTTTTTTACAACCTCTCACCACAATCTAAAATTTTATTCAATTTTCTCACCACAAAACTATTAATTTCTCTATACCCCCTTTAACCCCGCATTTTATTTTACCTTTTAAAAACCTTCTTTACCAGCAAATTTTTATATCTATAAACTCACCCCGCAACCCATTACACTCTCCCCCTCTCACCAGCAATCTATTATACCCTTTAAACCCTTACTTTTGCAACCTGTTATAAATTACATATACTCTTTTTATCTCTCACCAGGGGACTTATTTTTTATTTCTACATCTTTTCACTTTCATCTATTTATTTTTACATCTCTCACCAGCATTCTATTATACCCACACCTCTTTTCCCCCACTCCCTTTTTAAATTTTTCATTTTTCCCCACCCGGGACTTTTTTATTTTTTTCATCTCTCCCAGCAATCTTTTTTACTCCCACATCTTTCACCGCACTCTTTTTTTTATTTTACATCCCCTCACCCCGCCTCTTTTATTTTTGACATCTCTCACAGCAAAACTATTTTACTTTACAACCCCTCTAAGCAATTCAGTATACTCAAAAACTCCACCCACTTTTTAATTTTTTAAAAATCTCCCCCCAAAATCTATTAATTCCCCTATCTCTCACCAGCAATCTATTATACTTGACCTTTTGACCAGAAAATTTTTTTCTCCCATTTCTTCTTTTCCCAAACACTTTACATAATCTTCTTTCTTAAAACCTGCATTCTTAAGGCTTTGGGCTTTCACAGCAGGGGTTTTCTTTGGTTTTTCCCCGGGAAAATTCGAAATTTTGAATCTGGGGTGAAAATCCAAATTTAAAACCCCGTGCTGTGTAGAAAAAAACCAAATTTTTGTAATCGGTTATCGGGGAAATTTTTTAAACCCTTTTGGAATACTCCCGGGAGGATTCCCCTGGGTTTTTTTTCAGTTTAATTTTACAGTGGTGACGGCAAAAAACCGAAAAAAAGAACCGCGATTTAAAATGGGGTCAAAATTTTTGGCCGGGATTTTAAACTCTTGTTTGACCTAGGGCCTTACACTTTAGCTCTTTAAACCCGCACTCTCTAACTAAAATTCCTTTTTCTTACCAGTTTTTTACTGACTTTTCCCCTGCCCCCGGGGGCCCCTTCCCAAGCTGTCTGTTTCCTTTTTCACTCTCATTCTCTTTTCTTTTCTTTTTTCTTTTTTTTCCCTTCCCCCATTTTTTTCCCTTTTCTCTTTCCTTTCTTGCTCTTTTTCTGTTTTTTGGCTTTAATCTTTACTAACCCCCTCCTACTCTATATAGATATTTTTTCTTCTTTTTTGTTGGTCTCCCTCCTTCTCTCTACTTTCAGTTGTATTTCTTTTCTTGAACTGTCTTTTTTTTTCTTTTTCATTCTTCTCTTTTTGTTGTCTCTCCTCTATTCCTGATCTTTTTTGCTCTCGATCTTCATTTTCTCTTATTTCCTTTTTTCTGCCAATTTTGGTCTTCTCTATTTGCCATGCTTCTCTCTTTCTCTTCCTGTCAGTTCTTTCTTCCCCTTTCTCTCCCTCCTTTTTTTTCTTTCTTCTTCACTCTTTTTCTCAGGCCTTATCTTGTCTCTTCTCTTCTTTAACTTCCTCTTTTCATTCTTCTTTCTACCGCTCTCTTCTCTTTCTCTCCATTTCTCGTTTGCTGCTTATGTCTCATGGTGTTTCTTGCAAGATTTATTTTCTGTTTTGGTTTCAGTACAATTATGAAATACAATATTTTTATTCAATCCGCTCTTGAATAAAATATTGTTTGTAATGCCTCCTCCTTTCCACCCGTTCCTCCTTCTTTTTCTTTTGTGTTCTTTTTCTTTGTGTTGTTTTTCTGCCTCTCTGGTGGATTTTCACAGATCCAAACAAGAAAACTAAGGGCAAGTATATTCCAGCAATAGATCTTCCTGGCCGTCCTTCCTAGCTTTGATCGTACCAATCCGCTCCGCCTCACAACTCCATCCACATTTCACACCTCGCCCTGCCCTGCGCCTGTACACCCTTGCCCGTATGCCTACTACCCACTCCACCTCACCAAGAACCCTTGTCACTGATCCTCCATCCTGTCTGTAACCCTCCTGTCAGTTCCCCGCACTCCGGACTTCCTTGTGATTTCTACCAGCGTGGGAGTGAAGGTGGAGCACCGACATCGTTGCCCATGCTCTCTTCCTCTTGCATCCTGTCTCCTTCTATGATACTGCCTAGTTTCTCTAGTGCAAGTGTGTTGGGATGGAGGGGGGGGGGGGGGGGGGGGGAAACACCCTTAATAGTAAGGAATGTCATACTGACGGTGCCATCCAGCAGCTATTGTATATATAACGTATATATATATATTATTTATGGCAATAATATTAGTATATAATATAAAACTAAAGAATGCGTGTGCACAAGATCAGCGAGCTCTGAGTTCTACCCAGTCTTGCTATGTTGATTAAGGGGTTAAATCAGGCAAGTAATGGTCAATCCTTCTTGCTCCTTACTCTATTCTGACCTCCTTTCTCTTCAGATGTCTTTGCCTTTTTCTTGTTCCCCCATCACCCTCCCTGTCTGTCACCTCACTCCTGTCTCCCCATGTAAGTTTTCCAACCTGTTTTCCTGAGCTCACTCCTTCTCTCACGCACAATCTGTCTATTACCATCGCCCACCGGTGATCTCTCCGGTCCACCTCATCACCTCATTGCCGTTGGCGTGCCCTCATCTCCTTATATGGGCCTCTTGCAATGGAGTTGTGGCCTTCATCCACTGTATCAATGAATTGGGATATTAGTTTTTGTAACGCAGCCACACGCTCTTTTTTTTCTTTTTTTTATTTTTTTTTTAATTATTGTATTTCTTTTTGCACACCGTTACACACCTAGTCCTCTCTGTCCCTCTCAACGTCCTGTCACTTCTTTTTTTCAGCACAAGCTGGAAGGGGGCTGTGCTGAGTGATGTGTAGACCAGACAAGGGATTATTAGATTTTTTGGGGGGATAAGTAGGGTCATATCAATATCAGTCTTCTTTTGGTACTGGTTGGGAAGAAAGGAGGTTTGTCCAAACCAGCACGGACCCCTGCAGCTTCTGCCTGGTTCCCAGATGATCCGAGTATCGCAATCGCTGATTAAAAATAACAGAAACACAATGTAGCTGTTCTAACCTTACTCTAACCCACCTCCCCACTCCTGTCATCGCTTGCCCTTCCTCTTCCTCGACCTCTATTAGAAGGTAACAGTCCAATCAGTTGCGTGTTTCTAGTCCAACATCCCGCACAGACTGGCGCACCCATAGTGCATTGTGGGTGGGTAAAATATTGTGGTGCAATGGGTACTGGAAAAGTATAATCCGTTCCAATCCACCGCTGCATAAAGTGATATCCAAATGTTGCTTTCCTATCATCATGTTAAAAAACCCGTATTTCCAATCTGAACCGATTTTGTTATACTCCCCGGCGCCTATAACCAGTGATGCCCACATCTATAACAATGTATAATTGTGTCCTCCCAGTCCCGGCCACAATTGCACTGTCGCCTCCTTTGTCTGGGTGGCCTTCGTATTAGCTTGACTGACTTGCTTGGGTTATCTGTCATGTGGCTTTGTAGTGCCTGAACACTGTAATTTCTTGCTCCGGCTTATAATAGGTTACTAGTTAACTTAGGCACCCAACTACTTATCGCATGATCTAATGGGCGTTTACTAAGGTCCGAGGGAACCGTCCACCTACCAGCTTAGAAACCAAGTCTCTGATCCCTCTCTAATATGTAAAGCTACACACATGCAACCATCACAATGAATATAGCACCTACTAGCTAGAACCATGACTATATCCTTACCATAACAGTTTCTAGAGATAAAGTTATTCTTCATTCTTATAAACATTCGAGAGTCACAAATACTCCAACTTTTAACTACAATCAACCACATCACTGAAAATGCTACAATCCAGTTTAACACCATGTTACAGTTCATACATAATGAGTCTCCATAAAGTAGTCACTATGTTACAGCCTGTAACTACACTAGCAGAATAGTGAATGCAACTGTGGAAGTAATAATACAAGGATGTAAACTCAGGATTTCAATACAAATAAAGGTGATGCTATATGAATATTTGTACACTAGTGACTCTTCCAGGAGTATACATCCTGTATTATAACTCCACAAGCTTGCACTCGACTATTCTGCTTGGAACGAGTTAGCTGTGTAACATACCTTACCTTATGCGCTTGTTACCTGGATCCATCCCTGTAGTGTATTAGACCCTCCAGAGCCTGCCACCGCACTCACTATTCTGCTGGAGATAGAGTTACTGTGTACCATACATTACGTTCATCATTTACTTATCTCTCGATACTGATCCTGAATTTACATATTTATTATTACTACAGAGGCTGCAGCTCCACTATTATTTGTTATTATTGATAGTCCGAGGGCGGCTGTATCAATATGGTCGAGGGGTTACATGACATTACATAAGGATCAAACATACGAAGTAACGAGTGATTGTAAGTATAAAGACAATTCGGCTACGACGAGAACGGGAGAGGATCCATAACCACCCTCACCGTAACCCCGCGAGGGCTTAGCATACTACAAGGAGGGGGAATAGAGACTAGGAGTGTGAGGGGCATGAACATGTGCTGTAGGAGAGAAGGTAGTACTAAGTGTAGTGAAGGTTATCAACGGCAAGCCATGAAAGAACATGGGTTTTTCAGGGTTGCTTTTGAGAGCTTCGGTGAAAGTGAGAGCACTGATAGTGTTGGGCAACGTAAGTTCCATGAGTGTGGTGAAGCACGGAGACAGTCTTGGAGGACGGTGTTGTGTGAGGGAGCCTGATAAGGGGAGAGGGTCATTGTAAGGAATGAAGGTTCTGTGAGGTAGCGAGAGTGCGTAAGAGAGCAAGATATGTGAAATTAGGGCGAGGATGTATAGCAGCGGAGAGGTCATTGGAGGCTTGTATGGTCATGGGTCAGTAGGCTTGAAATGAATGCGCTGGGGGCAATGTATACGAGACCAGTGAAGGGATTGGCAGTAGGGTGAGAAGGCTAGAGTAGTAGCAGAGTAGAGAGGTGTATAATGAACGGGGCTTTATCAGAGAGTTAGGAAGGAATGGATTGAGGGATGGTCTGAGGTGGCTATTAGCTGGCGAGGACCACAGCAGAAGGATGTTTGTGCAGTATTCTAATGCCAATGAAGATGACAAGGGGGCATGACGGCAGCATTTTTGTAGTGTAAAATTTGAGGAATGAGCGGATGGAGAGATGTTTTTCAGGGGGAGGCGGCGGGCAGGGTAAGGGTTTGGATGTGGGGTTTTAAAAAGATAGAGCGGGTCTGGGATTACCCCAAAGGCGGGGACTTGCGGGACGGTGAAAGTGTAGAGCCGTTGACTGTTAGGAGATGGGGGCAGGGGTAATTTGGTGGGGAAAGATGATGGTTTCTATTTTCCCCCCACATCTAGTTTTGGGAGACTGATGAGAAGAAGGGGAAAATTGGCGACAGCAGTCGGGGATCCGGGGAGGTAGAAAGTCTCTGGGCCGGAGATGTAAAGTTGGGGTCTCAGCATACGGTGGAATAAAAGCCATGTGGCATGGCGACCGAGGCCAAAGGGGGTGTAGATAGAAAAGGAAAGTGGGCCAGGACTGACCCTTGGGGGGTCACCGACAGGGGAGGCCGGGGGAGGAGGTGGGCGAGAATGAGAGACGCTGAAAGTCCGATCAAGAGGTAAAAAGGAGATCAGAAAGAGCCAATCTGTGTCCCCGGGGGGAGGGATTTGTAGGGGAGGGAAAGGGGCGACTTTTCAAAGGCAGAGGACAGGTTAAGAGGAGGGCAAGGTATGGATAGGCTTTAGCAGTTACGGGTCATTGTGACTTTGGTTGGGCGTTTGGGTAAGTGGGGGGGGTCAAAAACCAGATGTAGGGGGTCAAAAAAAGAGAATTGGGGGAGAGGGGGAGGACAGCTGAAATAGACGTGCGCTCGAGGGTTTTGGAAGAAAAAGGGAGCATGAGATGGGGCGTTAGTGGACAGAGAAGAGGGTCGGGGTTGTTTTTTTAGGATTGGAGTGTAATATTTTTGTTTAAAGGCGGAAGGGAAGATGCCAGTTAGGTAGGTTGAAGAGAGGTGAGTGCGGGGATGAAAAGAAGCACTGAGGTCGGGGATGGGGTGGAGGGCGTGGGTCAAGACTACAGGTGTGAGGTTGGTTTGAACATTTAAAGGGGAACTTGTCATGACTGCCCCGGGGGAAGCAATTTAAGGGGGGAAGGCAGGTTGAAAAGGGTGGGGAGGGTGGTGGGACGGGGGTGAAGCTTTCTTGAGTTGGTTGATCTTTGGAGGAAGTGAAGGAAAAGTCATCGTAAAAAGGAGGGATGGGGGAGGAGGTTTTGGGAGGGAAAAGAGTTTGAGGTTTGAATATTTTTGGGGTTTTGGGGGGACGGGAGGATATGAGAGGGGTGAAAAAGTCCTGTTTGGCTGAGGCGATGTGGACTTAAATGTCGGCATGAGTTTTGTATAATTCAAAGTCTTGGAAAGTGATTTTTTTTTCAGCGGCGTTCGGCAGCTTGGGGAAGCACGCCTCAGCTTTTTGGGTAGAGTCTGTGTGCAGGGTTGTCTGTTGTTTTTGGGGGGTTTATTTGTGTGTAGGGGAGGGACTGAGTAAAGGGCGTGATGGTTGTAGGGTTGTAGAAGTGGTGGTGCGTTGGTCATTAAATGGGAGATAGTGGAAAAGGTGCAGAGATCAAAAGAGAGTTGGGGTTGGGTTTGTGATTCCTGGGGGGTGTACTGGAAAAAGGAAAAAGGGGGAAAGCAGGTGGGAGGAGATAGGGGGAAGGTAAGCAGGTTGTGGGCGGATATAGGTTGGGGATTGAGATGTCAGATGGGGCAGATGGGGTGAAGATGAGGTCCAGTGTGTTCCATCTTTGTGAGTGGGGTCCTGAGGTCCACTGGGAGAGGTTGGGAAAGGGGGAAACAGAGGAAAAAAGTTTGTTGGAAGCAAGTGGGAGGGGGTCGATTGGGATGTTTAAATCTCCCATGATGATATGGGGATGTCGGGGGGAAAGAAATGGAAAGCCAGGAAGCAAAATGGGTCAAGAAAGGGGATGGTAGGGCCCGGCGGCGGTGACAAAAGCCACTTGGAGGTCGGGGGGGGGGTAGATGCGGATTTTGTACTGAAATTATGTACATTCTTCATCATTTTTCCTGTATGATGCGGTTATATCCTGTATTAAACTCCACAGCTGCACTCACTCCTCTGCTGGTGGTGTCACTGTGTGTATATATATTACATTACTTATGCTTTACTGATACAGAGTTATATCCTGTTTTATACTGTACTCGCTATTCTGCTCAATCAGTACAGCATAAGTAATGTAATATATGTACCCAGTGACTCCACCAGCAGAATAGAGAGTGCAGCTCTGGAGTATAATACAGGATTTAACTCCAGATCAGTACAAGATAAGTAATGTAATATTTGTACAGAACTAAGTCAACAGAATAGTGAGTGCAGCTCTTAAATATAATATATGTAATTTAGGGTTAGTACAGGATAACAGTAATGTGTATATACACAGTGACTCCACCTGCAGAATAGTTATTGCAGCTCTGAAGTATTATATAGAATGTAACTCTGGATCAGTACAGGATAAGCTATGTATGTGCTCTGTAGATTCATTCTATATACAAACTGAGGCTCAGACGTACGGTACACTTCATTTAGCTCATGCCGTCACTACAGTCAGTAGTACACTGGGAGGCGCTGTATTTTATCCTGAAAGGTAACCTGCACATACCTGAATCTAACCTGTGACATTCTGTTGTCTGGAGGGCTGAATAGGTCTTTACACAGATAAATCTGATAAAAGCTAAAAGAAATATAAACAGGCTACATTTCTCTACACTTCCATAAAACCACAACAGTCACAACTCCTGGAAGATGATCACGTGTGCGGGACACCATGCTGCTACTATGGGGCCCCAGCCCTGCTTGGCCCTCTCCCTTTTGCTACTGGGTGGTGAGAACTTGTGTTGAACTTCCCTCTTGAGGAACTGATTTGATAGCAAACCTTAGACTTTAGGAAGTGGAAGTGACCCTAGATTCATGGAAAGAGTTAAAGAGGTGGAGACATATTTAAAGCAAGACCCCCTCTTATTAAGCCATTTTATACTGCTTTACCAGTAACTCACAGGTTTAGAATACAAGGAGTTATCCCACAAAAAACATTTATTTATGCACAGAATAAATGATAAATGTATGATCGCTGGTGTCTCCACCATTGTGTACCTTCAGTGATCACTAGAATGGTGGACCAAAGCCCCTTGTTCCTCCTCACTTTATAACCACAGCATAAAAAGAGTGGTGGGCACACATGCGCACTGCAGCTCCATTCATTGTCTGTGGGCTGACAGGAACAGCCAAGCAATGTATTTGACTGCTTTCATCCCCCTTATAGACATTGAATGTAGACATAGGGTGCCCGTGAGCCCACCGCTTCATTCAAACTACTCACTGTGTTCATAAAGTGTGGTGGGAATAGTGGCTTGAGTCTTCCTTTCTAATGTATGTTCACAGGTTCCCAGCACCAACAGGAGAAATTAAAATCCAAACTGGAATTCACATAGTAAAAAACTAAGAAACCTTGGAACGGCGTTCTGGCTAACGCGTTTCGCAGCCACAACTGAGAGCTTATCGGCTCAAAATGTGCCAACCAGAATGACTTTCTGAGGTTTCTTCTTAGTTTTTCATTTTATGAATTTAAAGGGGATGTCCCACTACATTGATTCATCTTACCTCAGTCCTGTTTTCTTGGTTTCATTTTGAATTCGGCGGCGTGTTTACTGGCTTCCACTAGGCTGCAGTAGAAGCATGGTCTGTAGCTATAGCAACCAGTGCTAGCAGCCTATCATGAGAGACTCAACAGGTCTGTAGCTATAGTGACCTGAGGAGCTGATGCAGCCCATACAAGAGGGGATATTTCAGAATAGGTAGGAACTGTTAATGGACATATATTACAAAGTGACTTATTTTTGCAAGATCTTTAACATCAAAAGCAATCCTTGTAGCGAGACAACCCCTTTAAGTTTGGATTTTAATTTCTTTTGTTGGTGCTGGTAAACTGTGAATTACATGTACCTTTTTGTCTAGAAGCCTGCTGGACCTAACCTGTGCACCCTGCCCTCAGATAGGGAAGCATAAACCACCTGACAGGTTCCCTTAAAGTAAATCACTTTAGAAAATAACCATGACAGGAACAATTAGGATGTGATTACTTTCAGTGTGACCAGATAAATCCCACAGGTCTCTGTTTGCAGCACTATATACATTCTACTGCGGTCACAAGAAGAAATGCAGGTCTGTGGGAGAAGTCTCTTGTCATCAGACCTAGGATTTTAATTACAGTCCGTAGACATCCTGTAAGCTCCGTGACAGCACCCAGGGTCATTGAATCCTAAGCCACATTGTGCTCTGGAGAATTAGGCTATGTCTACACAGCACAGAAAAATGCCCGTTATTCCAGCCTTTTTCGTTCTCAAAAAACGCTGAAAAAACAACTAAAAAGGGGTCCCATAGACTTCTATAGTAAAAACGTCCTGTTGTCTCCACAGAACGTCTTTTTTCTGCTCGTTTTATTTGCTGGTCGTTTTTTGAAACATGTTGCAAAAAAGGACTGAGCAGGGCAGAAAATTTACTATTGAAGTCTATGTAAAGCGCCGGACGATTTTCACCGTGGTTTCTGCAGAAATACATAGCAAATCTATTGCTGTGCATCTCTGCAAAAAAAAACGCAAAATGCGCAAAAAATGGACGTTTTTTTCAGCAGCTTTTGACAGACAGTGGTAAAAAAACCCTCAGTTTTATGAATGTCTTTAGGATTTGATTTTCAGGTCATTCTTTGTCCAATGCTGTATAGACCTAGCCTTACCTGCAGAGCATAGCTCAATGGTGGTACAGAACAAGTAATGACAATGGGTTCGGTGGCATTTCCTTGGCATTCCTAGATGAATATACCTGGTCATGTTCCCAGGATTTGCGTTTTCATTTCAGGTTTGGTGACCTTTAAGACATTCTACATACATCATTATTTATTTCTGTTAGCGCTGATACTTTTTCAGCAATATACAGAGACTGCCACCGTTCACATCAGACACTCGCATGCAACTAGAGCCATTTTTCATAGGAAACCAGTTTCCGTATATTTTTGGGGGCTGAGGGTAGAATCACAATACCTGTAGGAAGCCTTTGCAAACATGGGAGAACATACAAGCTCCTTTTCCTTGGTCAAATTTAAATCTAGGACCCCACTGAGCCACCATGCTGTCCCCAGTTGCAGCACTCGGACTCTCCAATTCTCGCACAACAAGTCCCAGCATGCTGTGCCTAGACTGTGCTGTGCCCCAGGAGACTTGCCTCTGCAATTAAGATACATGATAGAATTCTTCAGCTCACCCCTCAAAACTTGGCTAATAATTCCTCTGTCTCTTCTCTTCACTTCACCTACTTCCATTGTTTCACCTGAAGGTTATTTACTAAGCCAGATCCCACTCCTCCCATACGTCTTGCAGAGCAGCTCATGGTGCTAATCACACAGAGCGAGGGATCCCCTACATACCGCCATTAGAGGAGCAGCACTCACCTCTGTAAGCCCACCATGTGAACAGGAAGGATCTCTCCTCTCACTTGCTGGATAATTCTTTTTATCTGTTACAGATTTTGAGTCTTTGATGCCGAATACCTTTGAGTCTGAAGGGCGAGTGTTCTTGGCTCCAAGGTAATGTAACCATCATAGTGAATCTAGCTGGATCCCTAGGTGGTTTCTTTTATACACATCCTTGTTCTCACTCTTAGTCTTTTACCTTAAAGGGGTTTTGCCACAATCTTATTTCATACCTCCTGCATCCAGCTCTTCAGCTCTGTGTCCTCAGAAGGTGGTGTGTGTGATTTGTTTGAATTGCATATCATGTGACCCAGCGCGATGACATCACCCTGCCTTTCCTCTCTCTAGTCAAGGAAAGGTCTGTTTATGTAAAGAGCTGTGAGTAGTTACAATGTAGCTCAGAGGCACAAGGGTCAAATCCCTCCAGGAACCAAACCTGTGGATTTTATTTCTCTTTATCAATGCACAGACCTCATTGAGGTTTCTTTTTTAATTTATTTGCACTGTTTGACTAATTACTAAGGAGTACAGAGGTCAGGAGGAGAATGACCGCACCTGGGGTTTGAGCACTCCGTAGCTGCCTGAGAGGAGAGGTGATGTCTGAGCATGTCTGACCAATACTGAGGAGCTCACAAACCCTGGTCGTAAACTTCTGGATATTGCTGTAAACAATGAATCACAAAAGGAGCAGCTAAAACAAAAACGGTGCAGAATTTTTAATAATAATGAATGGTGAAAATGTTTATTATTTCATTTGCAAGCTTCCCACAACAATTTTACTTTGTGGCAAAACCCCTTTAAAGCTATCCCTAGTGCTTCTTGTAAATTAAGGCAGCTATACTGTCACTCTATATGCAAGTAAGGGAACTAGATTTTTACCCACCTGATTCCTAAGAAACATCTAGAGTCCTGGTCCTTTATTCGCTAATCAGTAGCACTAGAATTGATGACCTGACTTATAGACTGTTATCCTTCAGGTTGTCAGGGGTTAAAGCTTTCGTCTTCCCTCCTGACTGGATTGGGACCTTTTTATTGGGTCCCTACTTACTCAGCTTTAAACGTATCACTACGTCTCTCTTGTTTCTTTGTGTCCTTGTGTCCTGTCTTCTCTTTTTATTGAATTCTCCTGTCTGATGTTCTCCTTTCCTCCTACCATGTGCACGGTCGCTCATAGGCAGTACTGCCAGGACTTGGAACAGTCGGAAAACAACACCGAGTTCTTGTTGAATTTTATATCACTAATGGAGAAAGTGACACCAGATTCCAAGCAGTGTAAGTATTGTAGAGGAACACACCAAGGATAATGTGGATGATGATGGAGGCTGTTGTGGAGTGTGATGGAAAGAATGGTGGAAGCTGACCTAGTGGATAGTTCTGATGATCATTATTGGTCACAGAGGTGTTCCAGGTTTTTAAAAATTAACTTTTAAATAGAGCCAGGGTTGGGGAAAATAGAAGAAAAGCCATACTTCTCTCCCAGTGCCCGTCACTGCCGTTTTGTAGCACCCCATCTTCAGGGGCGTTGCTAGGCTGTTTCATTTGGGGCACAAGCCCCGAATGAAACAGCCTGTGCCCCGAATCTATTACTTACCATCTGTCCCGGAAGGTCCGCGAGCCTCCCGCAAGTAGGGGAAGTTTCCTGGACCCAGGGACAGCTGGTAAATATCCTGCAGCCCAACGGCAGCCTGGGGCTCTTTAATCAAGAGTAGCGCAGGGGCAGTGTCATCAGACACTGCCCGAAAGCACTGAATGCAGGGGCCGCCTGCCTGGCAGCTACACTGTGAAGCCTGTGCTCACAGTCTGATTGATGGGTGAGGGGCCGCGGAGCAGGCAGCAAAACTATTTGTCCCGTGCCGGCTTCCTTCTCCGCCCTCCCCGCTGTACAATGCTAGAGGGGCGGTGAGGAGAGGCTGGCGGGAGGGGGTGAGCCACCAAGAGAGAAGAAGCCCTCACATCACTGCCAGTCAGCAGCTATGTCACCATGTGCAGTGGAGTGCGTGAAGCAATGGTTCAGGTGAGCAGGAGATAAGGGGTCAGCAGCCGCTGTAGATCAGAGGATTGTACCTGCGTTCTCACAGTTTTTCTGCCTCCTGCTGTGGTGTCCCCTCTGTGCTCTCCATAGAGAAATTCCCCAATATACAGTGCAGGGTCATCCTGTGACATCACCATACACAAAGACCAGGCAGATCTTTATTCTTTTCGTTTTGGGTCACACTGTGCTGTGGCCCCTTTTGGGACCTGTGTTTTCTGATATGTGAAAATATGGGAAAAACATATCCCAACAGATCCCGCAACGTGTCCATAGGGGACAACAGCACAGACATGGTCACTTTTGGACTGTGTGTGTTCTGTTTTGTAAATGCTTCCTGTGCTGGACAGAACAGTGCGGTCAGTAGCGCTATTTTGTCCAGGTCAGAAAGCTTTTCTTTCTTTGCCTTGTGAGAGCCTTTTTCTGGAACGAGTTGTATTTTTGATAGTATCACAGAATGCACCGTATGTACATAAAATACAAATTCTTTGTCAGTTGGAATCAGGAAATAATACAACTGTGCAATTTTTTAGGAGTTTTAATTGTTCGGGAGTTCATTGTGTGATATAAATGACATATTATCTATATTCTGCAGATCAGAACAATTTTTGTGATAAAATATATGTCTACTTTAGGCCTGATAAACATCTGTATCAGAGGTGAAAAACAGAGGTGAAAAACTAAAGCCAGAGGGATCTGTTCACTGCAGACACCCACGGCGTCCAACGGGTCCTATTATTTACAGTGGGTCCGTCAGGTTTCTGCTGGGGTGTCTGTAGTTGAGAAGAAGAAATAGTTGCTGTGGATTTTTTTCTGTCTGAACAACAAAAACTATGGCAGAGCTCTGATGGATCCACAGCAAAAAACCTCTGAGGCCAATGTGAACCAGGTCTTACAGGGGGGTTTCAGAACTACTTGTAGTTTGTCAGTCCATAAAGGGATGATTTAAAAATAAAATATTTACCTTGTGAACCCACTAATTCAAGTGTCGCAACAGTTCCTTGTGCAGCCAATTACAGGCCACGGTAGTGACCTGTAATTGGCTGCACATTGTCTGCAAATTCACAGTGAGCTAATGTGAATGTGAATTTTCCCCTTCTATTTTATAAGTATACTTTCTTTTAGATTCTTTTTTCAACAGTTATTGAAACAGGCATACAATTAGTGACAGGGATATAAGTTTCTCTGTAAAAATCCATGCCACAGCTCACAATGGGGCGTGAAAAATGCCGTGTGAACCCAGCCCTACTGAGCAAAACATAACACAGAGGGCCCGGGCCCCGGATGTTTTGGGACCCTAGCAACGCCCCTGCCCATCTTCCACTGCTCTTTAAATCCTGTGCCGTCATGCCATTCAATAGCAAAGGCTTGCACTCCATTAATCCACTGTAGATTGCAAGCCTCTGCTGTTGTGTGACATCAGCAAAGTGAGGAAAAGCAGATCCTGAGGCTCTACAGAACGACAGTGGCAAGGCATCGGGAGGCAAGTATGGCTTTATTTCTGTTTTCTTCCACCGTGGCCCCATTTAATGTTATTTTAAACAACTGGAACACCTCTTTAATGATGATGTTTGGAGATGACATTGCTGTTCTCTTCTGCAGGTGACAGTTTCCTCCTGCATAACCTTATTCTGGATACAGGCATCACACGAGATCTAGCCGACCGTGTCTGGAAGGATAAGGACCTTCTCACGTAAGGAAACACAAGACTGACATTGCCCACTAGGAAATCCATATCATTTCACAGAAACATCCTAAAGAGCAGATGCACCCAGTCATGATTATAGATTTTTAGAAGGAGTCATTGTAAGACATATAGACCATAGAAAATCAAAAGCCCCATAGTTTGTTGAATTTGATATAATGCAGGGTATATCAATAATGTCATTTATAGATTGATTGTCCAATGCATTGATCCATATCTGGATGGAAAGTATCATTAGTATGCAGACTGTTTACACTAATTCTCACATCAGAAGGACATTGAGTGTCACAGGTATATTTTACTAGAGTGCAAGCAATAGATCTTTATCTTGCAAATGCAATGTGGGACAAAATCGGGATGCCATAAAATGCTAAAACTGGTTGATAACGATGTGGCACCTGTTATTCTTTGTTTGATGTTGTATGAGGAGTGAAAACTCGATCTAGTGATCCAAAGTTTATTTTAACATGAAGTTGAGACTGGGTGTTCCTTGTAGGGGAATAACCAGGGCTCACAAGGCGGGTACTTGGGAAATTTACTTCAGGAAGCTGATGTTCCTTTGTGATTGATCTTTTGGATTAGCCAAGACCAGGAATACTTGCACAATATGAAATAGTTTAATTAACAGATATGGCATAGATATATAAGATGTTTACTTACTGAGTCTACATGATCATACTGCATCCCATCGCGACCTCAGACAACAGCTGGCTACTCTTTAAACACTATTTACAGCCATGATTGGCACAGAGCCTTCCTTGGTGATTGTCCTGCTTTTCCATCACTCCAGCTTCATGTTCTACTGATTTACTTCTTTCTCAACACAGGTATGGGCTCCTTGCTGTCTTTTCTTCTACAGATGGAGGCATAACCCGAGTATTCCCCAACAAGTGAGTTGCTTTATCTAAAACATTTCTGGAAATGTTTGTTGAAATTGAACTACCAGGCAAAATTTACTATTTGAGTTCTGCACCATGAGAAGGTCCATACAACATGAATTTTATTTGGCCCCATTAGGGTCACAGTGACTGCACCTTGTGTGCTCTCTCTGCTGTCTTTTGCAACCTCTCCACTCTCTCACGTCCTCTCTGCTTTATGTCTTTACTGCTCTGTTGCTTTCTTTCAGGTTTTCTCTCTTACCTTTTCGTCTTGTCCTCTGTCTTTCACATCTACTCATCTTTCTCACATCTTCTCTGCTCTCTCTGTCATATCTTCTTTGTGTCTCCAGGGCTGCAGATGACTGGATGGAGGACATGGAACCTCATAATGCTACATTTTACAGAAGAAGTCTTGACAACAAGGGCTATATATTCAGAGCACCTTATCGAGAATGTGAGTTATGACTATTTATAATCTGTATTTATTTAGCTCCACATACTCCACACCACTTTGGAGACTACAGGTACGGGTAAATTCAGACATTCTAGAGTAAAAGGTAATGTCCATTTCAAACAAGGCACGATGTCCTGCTTGCAACAGATGTATGAGAAAATAGGCATGACGCAAAAGGTAAAAAGTACTTGATTTGTACAGTGGTCAATCCATTGCATAATGGAAAAAATAGGGTAGTGCACATAAAGTTTAATGAGTAGGTAACCCAGCCAGTATTTGTGTATGTGCAGATAAGAAACGCATTAGGGTGCGTGGAGTATATGGGATACTAGCAAATGAATGGGCAGGTATATGTAAGGCAGACGAAGTACATTGACTGGCACGGGGTAGAGGCATCAGTATGGTGGTTGGACAGAAAGATGAGACTGGCTGCTGCATTCAGAATAGATTTGAAAAGGGAAGACTGATTAGTAGTGAGTTACAATGATCATGACAAGAATGAATTTGAGCAATAATAAGCGTTTTGGCTATTTTCACAGTAAAAAAGGGCAGATTTTGGAGATATTTTTCAGGTGACACAAGAATGCAAGTGATCGAATATAAGGGAGTTCTGTACAGAGCTGAGGCTAAAATAGGCCCAAGATGCCTGCAGTCTGGGAATTATGGTACTACCAAACACAGAAATGAAAATACAGGGCTTTGGTAGGTTAATACATAGTGAAAACTAAAGAGCTTCCGTTTGTGAAGGATTCCGTTATAGATGATGAAGGAACATGGTAGTAGCATTTAATGGTGACGAAGGACACAGGAGATAAAGAGGAGTGTGAAAAATACAGGGGGAAAAGATCAGAGTGAAGATCATAGAGATCTGTAAGGATTGGTGGATTAAGAAGAGTCTAAGAACAGATGAGTTGAGCAGCAGGATGGAGCAGAGTAATGTGGAGCAAAGAAAGTGAGGACAAAAAGATGGAAAACATAAGTGAAGGATAGGTCAGGTGAAGTCAGGTGAGGACTGCAGGAGATAAGGACAAGAGACAAAGGATGTGTGAGGAGAGTTGGGTCTGAGAAAGAGAAGACTTAATCCCCTGTTGTCTCTCATCAGCTGGTTATCGACCATCAGATCTAGAGAACAACACAGTCGGAATTCTGGTGAGCACGGCTGTGGACCTGGAGATTGATGGCAAGAAACTCAAACCTGCAGGTGATTGAAGTGGCTGGGCTGATGGGGGTACTATTTGTAGTCTGTTTAAAGGGGTTGTCTCACTACCTCAGTCCTGTTTTCTTGGTTTCATTTTGAATTCAGGGGCGTGTTTACTGGCTTCTACTAGGCTGCAGTAGACGCCAGGTCCGTAGCTATAGCAACCAGTGCTGGCAGCCTATCAGGATAGAACAAACAGGTCTGTAGTTATAGCAACCTGAGGAGCTGATGCAGCGCATACAAGAGGGGATATCTAGGAATAGGTAGGACACGGTTAATGGTCACATATTGCAAAGTGACTTATTTTTGCAAGATCTTTAACATAAAAATCAATCCTTGTAGTGAGACAACCCCTTTTAAGTTCACGCTGGATATTTGAGTAACAGAACATATTTGAATGGTATGTAATGCAGATCACTTGACTTTTAGATACATTCGTTACAGGGATTGATTGTCCACCCCTTATGTTATGAGCCTTCCTGAGATTCCTCTTACTGTTTTCTTAATTTCTTTCTTCCAGTTGTTGGAGTAAAGCTGGATCTTGAGGCTTGGGTGGAAAAGTTTAAAATTCTGGCCAGTAACCATTCAGAAGCAAACCCTCAAGGTCCACGCAAGGTGAGCTGCCCCTCCATCACTCCTCAGTAGATCCTGTGCAGTTCTTTGTATGTTCTGTAACGACCTTGTCCCTGTGGTCAGACATTGTCCTCATAGTTTTGTAGATGTAACAACTGAAGCATCTTCTCTTGTCCCAGCAATGCAGTCCTTCCAGCAGCTGCGAAATGGACTGTGACATCAACAGTGAGGTAAGTGTCCTCTTCCCAGTCAAGCATCATGACATTGTACCAGCTACCTTCCTCACCTCTCCATCAATGCACCCAGTATCCCGGTCATTTGAGTATAGCCACCTGCGGAGGTCTGGCTTTGAGTTACAGTGTTCATCTATCAGCAGAGCTCTTGTGTTCGCTGTGGATTACAAGTCAGCTGTGTCCTTTTTTTTTTTTTTTTTTTTTCTTTGCAGGACTTGCTTTGCGTTCTCATTGATGATGGTGGATTCCTTGTCATGTCTAACCAGCAGGACCACTGGTCTCAGGTAATGCTAGTCTCTTTTCTCACTTCTTTTTGGCTGGGTTTTTACACTGTATTATTTGGTATGCTTTTTGATGGACAAATTTTTTCTTTTTTTTATGATTACAAATGTGCGCAAAAATTTAATGAATATCCAAATATCCAGTAGGCAGAAGCTTCTATATAGAAATAAAAACTCTAAATTTATTAGTATCATTGAACTCATGGAACATATATATGAGGTTGCACAATGGCCAGCACAACGCTTGGGCATTTCAGGTTACCTCCTTAATCATCATATTTTTGGATATTTATATTTTGTATTTGCTTTTCTGATGGATCATCTGGAGGCAAGTCAATAGCTTATCATAGGAACTCTATGCACAAGTGGACTACATTGCAATTTTTCCTTATTATGTTCCCATTGACTTAAATGGGCATAAGCGCACATTAGACAAACCACTGCACTTTTTTACACACTGTATGCTGCGGTGTACATGTTGCACAAGTAGACAAGAGTGCAGGACTGTTATCAGTGTGTAAACACGCTAAAAGGCACATAGATACAAAAGTCCTGTATGAAAATTCATGAAAATGAGCAGGAAAAAGAACCCTCAAATGAAGAAGTGAGCACCAAAATGCTTGATAACACATGTTTTCAAATGTGTGTTTCTGTTGTGAAATAAGTGCTTGTTTCACTGCAAAAAAATAATTTCTGTGAACATAGCCTGGTATGTTCACACGGCGTAATTTTGCCGTGTATTTGCGCTCTAATACGAGGGAGATGCGCACCAAAATTACGGTAATCCATAGTTCTCGTAGTGAACTATGGATTACATCTCCTCTCCCCGCTCGTACAATTCGATCGCAGGGAGATAAGTGACATGTCAATTATTCGCAGCGATTACGTGCGGCGAGTAATGAATGTCAATGGGGCCGGCGGGCAGCCGCCCCCCGCTCCACGGGAGTACACGCGTATTAGCGCGAGCGCCCAAAAGACACGATGTATTGCAGCACGTAGTATATGTGCCACAATACTTCGTGTGAACATGCCCTTAGGATGTGTTTACAGGGAATCCACTTCTGGTTCCACTTCTGGCTTTGGCTCCAAACACAACAGTGGCATTATGGATTTGAAACCACCCTTAAAGGAAAATTCAAGTTCTGACTGTCAAAGTGATGGGGGCTGCAAGCTGGGGTCACTTTTATGGAAAGCTGGAAGTTTCCAGCACTAAAGCTGCAGAGTAGTGAATTAAGTTTGTAGTGATTTGCTGTAATTCAGAATCAGAACAGGATAAGTAGTGCAATGAATGTACACAGCAACTACACCAGCAGGGTAGTGAGTGCAGCTCTGGAGTATAATACAGTCTATAACTATAAAATAAGTACAGAATAAGTAATATAATGTATGTACACAGTGACTCTACAAGCAGAATAACGAGTGCAGCTCTGGAGTATAATACAGGATGTAACTGAGGATCAGTACAGGATAAGTAATGTAATGTATGTACACAGTGACTGCACCAGCAGAATAGTGAGTGCAGCTCTGGAGTATAATACAAAATATAACTCAGGATCATACTGTATAAGTAATATAATGTATGTAGACAGTGACTCACAGCAGAATAACGGAGTGCAGCTCTGGAGTATAATACAGATGTAACTGAGGATCACTACAGTATAAGTAATGTAATGTATGTACACAGTGACTGCACCAGCAGAATAGTGAGTGCAGCTCTGGAGTATAATACAAAATATAACTCAGGATCACTACTGTATAAGTAATATAATGTATGTACACAGTGACTCTACAAGCAGAATAACGAGTGCAGCTCTGGAGTATAATACAGGATGTAACTGAGGATCAGTACAGGATAAGTAATGTATGTACACAGTGACTTCACCAGTAGATTAGTGAGTGCAGCTCTGAGGTATAATACAGGATGTAGCTCAGTATCCGTACAGGATAAGTAATGTAATGTATGTACACAGTGACTGCACCAGCAGAATAGTGAGTGCAGCTCTGGAGTATAATACAGAATATAACTCAGGATCACTACTGTATAAGTAATGTAATGTATGTACACAGTGACTCCACAAGCAGAATAACAAGTGCAGCTTTGAAGTGTGATACAGGATGTAACTCAGAATCAGTACAGGATAAGTAAGGTATATACACAGCGTCTCAACCAGCAGAATTATGAGTGCAGCTCTGAAGTATAATATAGGATGTAACTCCGGATCAGCACAGCATAAATGAAATCATGTATGTATGCAGTGACTGTAGATTAGATTAGTGATCTGTATATTGGTTGTAAAGTGGTGATCAGAGCTGTACAAATGACACGCGGTTCAGATTGTCGCTGTCTTATATTTGTTGTTTTACCATCTTGCCTGTTATTTAAAACTGACTAAATACATAAACACACGTCGCGTTGTATAAGCATCCTGAGCAGCGCAGCGTTGGTTTGTGTTGTCACGCCAGCGCTGATACATAAATATGCGCCTCATTACAGAGGGTAATTGCCCTTTCATGGAGCATTTGTGTTTGTAATTGCCGCGTGAAAGCTCCAGGAATTCAGAAAATCTGAATTTTGATAAGCAGAAGGAGCGAGAAGAAAACACCACTGTAAGTAAATGATTATAAGTCTCAAGTCACACAAAGAAAGTAAATCAGGTTTACACAGCGCTGTAATGGCAGGACTAGTGCTTTCTGTTAGCAGCCAATTAAGGCAGTGGAGAGGCTGATTCTAGGTTAGGTGAACTTATCATAGTGTTCCATTCTTCAGCTATTTATAGCTGGGGAGACTATTTATGAGATTAAGAAGGACATGTCACCTCTCTTGAAATGTCTGTTTTAGTAAATACCAGTGTTCCCTGTGAAATAACAATTCTTCTCTTATTAGTCTGTGTTGTGCTGTTCTTCTGTTATTCCTTCTAGAAATGTATTACTGAATCTGTCAGCTGGGTGTTACCATTTGTTTTAAAAGGGATTGGACAGTGTTACTGTGTAGAGGCACACCCCCAATTGGTAACACCCAGCTGACAGATTGGTTATACATTTGTAGGAAACCACACAACATAGAGGTCTAAGGAAAGATTCTCTAGAATTGTTATTTCTTTGAGGAACACTGGTATTTACTAAAACAGACATATCCGGTGATTTCACAGGTCCTGTTTAAGAGTTGGAGTGTCAAGGTGTGCTGAAAGTTGTGACCACTTAAATATCTTTTATATTGTCTCCTGATTTGTGTGCCTTTGCTTTCTCCCTAGGTTGGGAAGTTCTTCAGCGAGGTGGACCCCAACCTCATGTCTGCACTGTATAATAGCTCGTTCTTCACCAGGAAGGAATCCTATGACTACCAGTCATTATGTGCCCCCAAAACTGAGAGCAATAAAGGTGCAGCCCCCAGAGGTATCTTTGTGGTAAGTATTCTTGTCAAAAAGTGGCCCATCAAGCTATTTAGGAGGGATTAGGACCTTAGTGGCCAGAAGAGCTTCAAATACTCCGAAGGTTAGGGAGGTGGAGTTTATTATTTCTTTTAAAGCGCCATTATTACACGATACTGTACGTTCGAGGGGGTTATATACAGTGCCTTGCGAAAGTATTCGGCTCCCTTGAACTTTTTAACCTTTTGCCACATTTCAGGCTTCAAACATTAAGATATAAAAATTTTATTTTTTGTGAAGAATCAACAACAAGTGGGACACAATTGTGAAGTGGAACGAAATGTATTGGATATTTTAAACTTTTGTAAAAAATAAAAAACTGAAGATATCCATAAATTTTGTCCCACTTCACAATTGTGTCCCACTTGTTGTTGTTTCTTCATAAAAAAAATTTAAATTTTATATCTTTATGTTTGAAGCCTGAAATGTGGCAAAAGGTTGAAAAGTTCAAGGGGGCCGAATACTTTCGCAAGGCACTGTACAAAACATAAGCCCAAACAAAGTACATGGGCAAAATTAGATGATTTGACAAATGGTAGAGAGGGAGAAGGGACCCTGCCCACGAAAGGTTACAATCTATTACAGTGAAGCTAGCAATAACGTTGAATCCTGCATTCAAATCACATCGTGAACTGCTTGGTTCATTTTGGCTCTGACTACATTCCATCCTGTTGGATTAAGTCCGTATAAAGCATAATCCTATATGAGATTTAAGAAGAAAAATTGCATTGTGGGAACATGTGAATGCAGCTTTAGATGTGACCAGGGTAAAAAAAAAAAAATTGTGAATTCTCATTGCTGAACTTCTTCTTCACCAGCCAACAATCGCGGACATGCTGAATCTTGCCTGGTTGTCATCTGCTGCCGCTTGGTGAGTATACTGTATGCATTATGATCTGTGACCCCCACAAAAAACGGGTCACTTTCATCTTGATGAATCCTGAAGTCTCTGCCTTCCCTGTTCCTGCCCACATTTCCCATAAGGCTCTGCCAGCAAACAATACTTACACATTCCAATATCAGTAGCACACTATCCACTAAAGAAACTATCAAAAGGCACATAGGAATTTTTGAAAAAGCATTTCTGCTATTTAGGATACATGAACATTTTTTTGAGGTTCTTAATGTGCATCTATGCTCATTTTTTTCAAAAAAAAGTTACCAGTGTGCACCTATGCTCATTTTTTATTTTTTTTTTCAAAAAAGTTTTTGGATGTGCAAAGCCAAATATTGTTTTCTCGCAAATGTATAATATCCATCTTGTAATTGTAACTCTCTCCACAGGTCACTATTGCAGCATCTATTCCTCAGTCTGATGTACACCAGCTGGATGCACGCAGGCAAGTGCCAGAGATGTCTCTAAGGCTATATTTACACGGCGTATTTTAGGAGTATTTCGGGGTGTAATTGCGCTGCAATGCGCCCCGAAATATGCCCTGTAATTACGGTAATCATAGCTCTTAAGGGCCATTCACATGGCTTATTTTGGGCACGGATTGCAGCCGTATTGCGTGTCGTACTGGAATCCGTCCCAGCCATTACGATAATCCACAGTTCTCATAGAGAACTGTGGATTCCGTCTCTCCTCGTCGCCCGGCGAATCCACCGGGCGGGGAGAAAGTGACATGCACATTATCCCGGTGACATACACGCCGTGGATAATGCATGTCTATGGGGCCGGCGAGCAGCGCCCCCGCCCCTTATTCAAGCTGTAATTGCGGGCGAAATCCGTCCCGCAATTACGGCTTAAATAAGCGGTGTGAACCGGCCCTTACAGAGAGCTATGATTACTTGCCGTCTTCCCTGCCGCGTATTGAACACCAGCAGAAGAAGCGCATTCTTCTAAACACACGCCGTCTTGCTTGCGCACACAAGTATGCACCACAAGACGCCAGGTGAACATACCATTAGTCTGTGACTAAATTCTGCCACAATTAGTGTAGTGGGATTACTGCTGTATGTTCCATGCTGTGGTCATAGTGACACAACATGCGGACTTAACCTTTAACATTCGTGTGACAATCCTGCAGTGCCCTATGTACTTATTTTCCATTTTTTTGTTTTACAGTGAAAAATAATTGGCTGGAAATACACAGTATGTTGTTGTTGATAGATTTATGTGATTGTTATTCTGGATTATGTGAAGACCCAGAACAACTCTACTAATTAGTAATCCAAATAGTCTGATTGCCTCAGTAGTCTGATATACCTACTTACTGACAGTTTCCACATGACAAGAAGGGAATTAAAATGTAAAAATGGCTAATACAAAGATAAAGAAAATTTGATTACACAGGTGTTAGCGTCTTGTCATGGTGCAGTAGAATAGCAGCTGAGTTGTTTGCTATCTGCCCCACTGACCAGGCTTTGCCCTTTTTTTCTTCCATTTTGTATTTCTCCACAGAGGACATCATGGCGGAGAACCTGGAGCCCAGAGAAGCCAGTTGTATCATGAAGCAGACACAGTACTATTTCAGCAACGTCAATGCCACGTATTCAGCAGTTATTGATTGCGGTCCCTGCTCCCGGTCAGTCTGGTTCAGGTGGAGGAGGTTGGGTAATGGTGGGATTTTAAAGGTGCATTAGCCCCAGTAACATTTTCCATTCCCTCTGATAGGTATTTCCACGCCCAGAGACTCTCAAACACAAACCTTCTCTTTGTGGTTGCTGAGACGCTGATCTGCAGTCAGTGCGACTCTATAAAGTTGGATCAAGCAGAGACACGCTGTATCCTTTTAGTGGAGATGATATAATAGTAGTGGCGTGCCTGTGGAGTGGCCGTATTGTTTAAGGTCGGGGTGGCCAGATCCAAGGTGCTAAACTTTTACAGATGATAGTCCTGGTACAAAGTATAAGTACAGAAAATCCTCTGAGTTTAAGCTAAAAAGAAAACAGCAGTCCTGAACTCCAGTGTGTTGTTCACTGACAGCAAGCAGAGATCTTGAAAATGTTCAGGAATTCAAACAAAGTTTATTAGAAAGATGCAGAAAGTTGTATTCTTCTATGGTTGAGCTACACGGAACCAGCCCCTAAAAGACAGTGAAAACCTGTAAAGAAGCGGTAGTATGACCTGGTGTTCCTGTCCTGTTAGGTGATGGTATAATGCGGTCATGTTAGGTGATGGTATATTGCGGTCATGTTAGGTGATGGTATATTGCGGTCATGTTAGGTGATGGTATAGCGCTATGGTTGAAGGGGCCACAGCACTAGATTAGCACAAAGTCACCTTCCTGCTGTACAAGATAAAACTGCAAGGAAGACTTGAGACTAAACTAGTAGTGCAGTCTCTTTATTCTGGGTAGCATTGGTGGTCCCAGAGGTTTGACCCCCAACAATAATAAAGTGATGCCATCTCCTAGCAATTTGCCATCCATTGACAGGCTGAGAATACTCATTTAAGTGCCAACCATCTTTCATAATCACTAAATTGAAACTTGTTTTAAATTGATTACAGTTTTATTTCATTAGTTCTGTGCTGCAGCATTTTTTTGCACACTTTCATCCATAACTTTTGGTCACAGCTGAGGGTCCGGAGCAGTGTGAACTGGTGCAGATGCCCCGATATCGTAAAGGTCCTCATGTCTGCTTTGACTACAACCCAATGGTACTGGTCGTACATGCATATATTACATATGACACACAGATATAGCAGTGTTGAATTTGTCAAATAATTCTTTGAGTTTGCATCATTGGTTCTCTTTTCTGAGTACAGATAATATTGTAGGTGTTACTTGCAGTCCTATGTAACAGCACAGATAACACACAGTAATGGAGTACAGATAATATACTAGGTGTTACCTGCACTCCTTTGTGACCGCACAGATAACTCACAGAAATAACTCTGAGTTCAGATAGTGTAGTACGATAACCCACAGTTATATGTAACACCATACATAAAACATAGTGATAATTTTCTGAGTATAATGTTACTTGCAGTCCTATGTAACACCAAAGATAACACACAGAAATAACTCTGTTCGTTCCAATAATGCAGTAGATGTTACTCGCAGTCCTATGTAACAGCACAAATAACACAGATAATGTACTAGGTGTTACCTGAAGTCCTCTGTAACATCATAGATATCACACAAAGTTCTTGAGAACAGATATTGCAATGTGTTAATTGCAGTCCTAGGTAACACTACAAATAGATAAGGAAGTCAGTATAATCTGAAGTCCTATGTAACACCAGAGATAGACAAATAATGCAGTAGCTATAATTTGCAGTCCTATGTAACACCACAGATTACACAGTGATCTTTGAGTACATATAATGTAATATGTTTTAATCTGCAGTCGTATGTAACACCACAGATAACATGTAGATAATCTAGGAGGTATAATCTGCAGTCCTATGTAACAACACAGATAACATGCAGATAACCCAGTAGGTATAATCTGCAGTCCTATGTAACAACACAGATAACATGCAGATAATCCCGTACGTATAATCTGCAGTCCTATGCAACACCACAGATAACATGCAGATAATCCCGTACGTATAATCTGCAGTCCTATGTAACACTACAGATAACATGCAGATAATCCAGTAGGTATAGTCTGTGGTCCTATGTAACACCACTGATAACATGCAGATAACCCAGTAGGTATAATCTGCAGTCCTATGTAACACCACAGATAACTCAGCGATATAATGTTGTATGTTTTAATCTGCAGTCCTTTGTAACAGCACATGTTATCACAGCTGCTGCATCTGTACATCAGTTCTATAACATTGCTCGGTAGGTTTCTCAGTAGAGGTGTCCATCTCTCACTCGTGCATCTTCTCTCTTCTAGGAGGACACCTCGGATTGTGGAAGGGGCTCCATGTTCCGGCCATCTTGGCTTCTGCTGGTCTTTCTTCAGCTGCTGCTTCTTCTCGGAGGCTGCACCTCGTCCTCTGTGGGTCGGGGCCTCTAGATCTGCCCCACTTCCTCCCTCCTTCCTGAGGCCACTTCTTGTTTAGTGACGTGGTTACCATGACAAACAGGCAAGCGCCTCTCTTGCGCATTGGGCTGAGTTACCACGACAACCACCACTTGATTTGGATGATTTTACGGCAACAACAAGGAGACCTTTTAGTGTTATCAGGAGTTACCATGGCAACCATCATGGCAAAGTAACAGCACTTCCTGTGAGCGAGAGGAGCCATGGCAGCTCCAAGGATTTCCTGTTTCCTGTTCATTTGTCTCCATGGTTCCTGTTTGTTCACCTGAATTTCTGTCTTATAAGTTGTTGGAGTCACAGAGTCAGTGGCTCTTAGACATCCTTGTCCATTTCTGAAGCTTCTGTAAAGAGCTGGAGCTCGTAGTGATGATGTCATATCTGCCCAAGGTGATGATGTCATATATATCTGAGGTGACCATGTCATATCTACCCTTAGTGATGATGATGTAGCTACCCTTCGTGATGATATCATATAAGCTCAGGGTGATGATGTCACATACTTATGATGATGTTATTTCCATCTGAAAACACCTATATTTACCCATGGTGACGATGCCACAGCTATCCTTGGTGATGATGTTTTATCTACCCATGGGGACAATGTTACAGATATCCATGGTGATCATGTCATAGTTAGCCATGGCGATATCATAGCTACCCATGGTGATGAAATTGCAGCCGTCCTTCGTGATGATGTCATATCCACCCATGGTGATGATGTCACCGCTATCCTTGGTCATCTTTTCATGGCTTTCCATATCATTGTCATATACAAAGGAGTTGGAGTTTTTCTTTTACTTGGGGGAAAGGGGGTAATCGGGACAAATGACTTAAGCAAAAAATGAACATTGACTCTTGTAAGACTCCAGGCAGTGTCTGTCCCTTTAAGAATTGCAGAGCATCTTGCCTGTATGCTTCTGAATAGTTTCCTATGCTCCTTGCTGCAGGACTGCAGCTTCCTGGATCTTAAGGTTATGCAGTTCTGCAGCCTATTAAGTGCCAAAGCTGCGTTTTCCTTTTTTCGGGTCCTTGGGACAACGAGCTCTGCCCCCACGCTCAGACGATACTGCTCATTGTACGATATTGCACCAAAGAATCAGGTTTGTGACATTGTCGCTGTCACTAGTCTGCTTCCCCGACACATTAGAGTGGAACAGAAAGTGAAGCCCTAATCCACCCTCAACCGGTTACTGTCTCTTTACGAGAGCTCTGTCTTCAGCCGATCTCTGTGTTCACAATGGCGCATTACTCATGTAATCTGTGTTTTTCCACTCTGCGAGTGTGTAGATGCTGGGGTGCCGCTGAAATACTCAATAGCAGCTATGGTAATCCCAGGACAGAGCACAATCATTTCACAAGCACAGGGGATCTGTGACCCCCCTCCTCGAAAAAACGCACACAAAACTGTCACACTGTGTCAGCGCTTTACAAGGCACAAGTAACGTCAGGCCCATATCCAGCCATAGCACAATAAGGGGAAGGGGCCTCATTTTAATTGCACCCTGTTACCCAGATGATCCTTTTCGATTTCTGCTGAACCAGCGCCGTGCGACCCGATCTGTGAATAATCTATAAATCCAGTATTAACAGCAACGAGATGCCAAACCCGGACCTCTAATTCCTACAACCTCCCCACAGTATTATACTACCCCCCACCTTCTCCCTCAAAATCATATTAGCCACAGATTTCTTCTGTGTCATCTCCTATTCTTGGAAAGCTGGGTTCCAACAGTTTCTGACCTTTCCTCCCTCCTGGATTGCATATTGGTCTAGTCTTGCAATGATACAGCCCAATCTCCAGTTTGTAACATGATTAGGCAGAAAGTCTATGCAGGAGTCTAGGAAAGCTAGGTGAGTGCTATGGCGGATGTCACCCAGCTTTTTCAGGAACAGAGATAATAAAGGAAGATGTCACTGAGGATGTTCTGATTGGGGGGACAGTGGGGTAGCATCACCCAATCATAGGACTTTGCTCCTTTTATTGCCTTTCTGGTGTCCATCCTCATCCTCGTCTGCGTTTCTTTCATACTGCCATCTTGCTTGTTGTCCACCTCCAGTGATGAAACCTCCCTACAACCCAATGGGAGGGAGGTGCCGTCATTTCTACACAAACCCCCACTCTGCCAAGAGATGCCACAGGCCGGAGCTCGGGGATGGGGGGAGGGAGAGGGTCAGTTGGGAGTCATAAAGTGAACCCCTAAATGGTCATTTTCTTTGCTTGTAGCTTCGCTGTGTGTTTGGATCTTGTTTTGGGAACGTGCTGAGGGGGTGGGTGATGTGTGTGCGCCAGGCGTCCGTCTGCTCGCGTTTCTAGTCTGATCCTCCATTCCAGAACGAAAGAGCTATAAATAGGTATAAATATCTATAAATATTATATATATCCCGTACGCGGCGCGAGGTCATCGACTTCTCCTCATCAGTTAGTGGCTTTTATCCGGTGACTGGAGCAAAATTTATTTATTTATTTGTACAGAAAAAGTTCCACAAGTGACAGAAAGTTTGTACGATTTCGTGCGTGATTCCTGTAAAATATTTTCAAATGGTTTATTACAAAGAATCAGTTAATAAATAATGTGCATATTTTCACTTCATCTCTGCCTCTTCCCTGATTCTGGCGAGGTAATTCCATATCTATTGTTGCCGTGTGTGTATGTGATATGAACGTTATATGAGAAGAGCTTTGGTGTCCCCATGACATTTCCTCTTGTCACTGTGCTTTGGCTTCTCAGTGTTATCATAGGGACATTGGTGTGACTTTATAGCAGCCAATCAGCACAGGAAAGAAAATAAGGATATGTGCACATGGCATTTTATGGCACACATTTCCGCTTTGAAATTGCACTTGCTAATACGGCGTGTAATGGCCCAAGGCAATTCCCTGCCTCCTATACTTTAAAGGGGTTTTATCATTACATTAAATGGTCTTCAGAATAAGGGGACAGTGAAAACAAGCAACTTTGCAATTGGATGTCATTAGCAAAGCTGTCTTGTTTTCACTGTCTCCCTTATCTTCGTTTTCTGTAAACACTGTTGCCCAGTGCCGGTCGGATTCCACCTCCTTTCATTTCATTGGCTGATGGCTCTACTAATTTACATTTTGTCTGGCCCTCGGTCGTATTCATGGGAGCGCGCATTCCTGCCTCTCTCACTCAGAATAAGGGACCGGCAACATTTCACTCTGCACAGCAAGGAGCTGAACAGTAAAACTGCCGCTGCTTCTACAATCAGAAAACAGCAGAATTGTGCTCGGTGCCTAATGCTGCTGCGTGTAAGCATAGAAAGGAGACAGATCTGTGCTGCTCTGGATGAGTTCATAGAAGACTGGATTCAACTGTAACAAACCTCCACCTCCAGAGGATAAGAGATCAGTGCTCTGAGTTCATAGAAGACTGTCTAGACTGAATGCAGGGCTGTGGTATGTAAACAAACAGCTCTTACAAAATAAGACTGCATAGAGAGAGGAACGACACAGTGGCATGTGGACTCAAACAGAGAGGGGGAGGGAAGAGCAGGGATGTGCTATCCCCTCCAAGTGATCTCAAACAAACACAGACTCGGGAGCGAGCATGAACAGTGAAGGGGGGGTGGATGATGTCATCCCCCTTCAGTTAAGAAACACCTAGCTGGGAGGGGAAGAAACGCACCAGGATTTGAGGAGCTGAGAAACTCAAAGTACAATGAAACAGACAAACTGATGAAGTGATAAATCCCCTTTAAGGCAGTACACGGCTTATACACCTGCAAATATCACTTCTTTGCAGGCGCACGCTAAATTACAATCGTAAAATACGCGGCGTGTGATTGACGTCACATTTGACATTTATGTTTATGGGAATTGTATTATTCTTTGGGGTGTATTTCGGCGAAATTACGCCTGAATTACATGCCAAAATATGCCCCAAAAGCCGCCATGTGAACATACGCTAAGGCAAAGGATCTGACTAGTCAATTTAAGGCCAAAGTACAGGGGCAGAAAGTTCTAGGCCTGGTTCAGTTCTGTGTCCAAGGTTCTGTTCAGCACCTTGGTTGCAGATTCGACAAAAAAATATGGAAAAAATGGTGTGCTATTTTTTCTGGTAGATAGAAATCCAACAGACCTTTTTGTAATGAATTGGGTCTATTGTGCGACATTGTTGTCCATTGTGAAAAAGATCCAGTTCTACCTTCGCAATTGAGGCTCCAAATGGAACCTCCAATGCAGATGTGAACCTGGCCTTACGATAAGGATGTAGACCAAAGCTCATCTCACAAGTAGCCGATAAAGTTGACCTGTAATAATTTTCAATAGCTAGATAAATCTTGCTCAGTCTCTCTATAAGTTGCAGAGCACAGGTGCCAAAAGTGTTGTCATAGGGACACAAACTCTGCACACAGGTGAGTAACATCAGCTTGTGATAATGTGTTTAAAACTATATTAAGATGTACAGTTTTTAAGGTTTTGACAAATTTATTTTCTAGCCTTCAAGTTTCTTTGCAGGGATGGTGGTGCAGTCTTGTAGGTGTATAATGGTTAATACATGTCCTGCAGGATTAGCACAAACCTAATCCAGGAGACTGTCTAGTCCATGGTTCCTTTTTTTTTTTTTCATTTTTATTTGAGTTTTTCATATAGAAAAAAAATATAGCATACAGAAATCAATCAGAAAATGCATACAAGAACATAAAGTATGCACAGTATACAAAACACGCAAAAACATGTAAAGCATGCAAACGGCCCAAGGAATGTAACAGAGGTTATACCATAGTCAGGTAAGAGATTAGACCGAATATTTTAATAGAAAAAAAAACCTCACATGATACATTTGTTAAATACACAGATAATCTTAAAGGGAGGTAAAGTTTGGAAGGACAAGAATGAAGAGAGAGGAGGCTGAAAGTCCATTATATCCTATATTAACGGACCGCATCTCTTCATTAATGATCTTTCCTGCGTATCTGTATCAAAAGGAAAGAGGTGATTCCAACTAAGAAAAAAAATTACACAAAAATAATACTATAGTTCAACCGCTTAGTTTCGGGAGTTTCACAGTTCTTCCATTAATGTAACATTCACCCAATTTTTGGGGCACACTTGTCTTGTGGTCTAGTGATGTCACCACTTCCATAGGCTGTAATGTGATTGGATCAACCTCTTATATAGGTGCTAGCTTTAGGGTAGGACTAATGGGTAAGAGTGGGCAAGCAATTAAATTATCCCTACTGATGGCTAAAGGAATCTCCTTCCCAACTATGTGGGAAATAAGATGTACTGGAAACAGGCCTCCAGGAAACTTTACAGACAAATACATATATATTTCAGTGTGGAGATGGAGGTTGTACCTGGGCACCTGTGCGTGGCGAGCTCAAACTTCTCTACCACATAAGCAGGAACTAATATAAATGGTGCATTTAGGTGGATGGCCTTGTACAGATTTGTTTTAGGGCCCTAGAGCCTCGGATTACACCTTTGTAAGAACAGTTTGAATCCTCTAGGTATAACCATTGCTAGTCATCGATGAGTTATAACTACTGTGCCATCCTAACTGGGACTTAAAACCAAAATGGACCAAAACATGTGGTGTTGATCAGGGATGAAACGCGTAAGTAGGATGAATCAAGTGGATACAGTCATAGGTCCATGTTATAGCCTCCATCTCCTGGTGAGTATAGATTTTGAAGGATATATATTTAGGTCAGGGCAGTGGCCAGAGGCTGTTTTTTTTTTCTTTCTTTTTTTTTGGGGCTGTATTTGATAAGGTTGAGGCACAGGCTGCAGACCTCTTACACGTGTCACTCATGCAATGGATGCCGGAGTAGGAGAAATGTATCTTCCAAGTCATAATACAGGGCCCCAAGCACCAGTTGTCACCCCACCGGATGCAGGTAAAGTGCCAGGCCCAGCAGTAGGTCAGGGGGCAACTGACAGCAGCAATTCTTTATTACACTAAATGTTTTGTAAGACACTGCTCAGACCCAAGCGATGCCGTAAGACCCTTTGGGCTCCACAAAAGGATCTTTAAAGAAAATCTGGAGATAAGCGACCCTGTGAGGTTTCATCATAAGTAACAGCTTCATACCTGAAACTTGTCAGCTACTCAACATCATTAGAAGGATTATTACAGATTAATATTATGTAGAAAATCATAACTTGGTTTAGTATGAATAATAAAAATTGTCTAATACATGCATGTTCTATATTACCAGGATTAATGCCCTATCTGCACAGTTATCATCATGACCATCAAATATTTCATGTCTGCAAAAACTGTACACAAATAGATATAATAATCCGCCAGATTATATTATAGTCTTACAAGGAATCCACCAATGACAGACCTGTACACCTGCGAAATGCAATCTACTCTAATCTTCCTAACCGGCAATGTTGTGATATCTGCTGTAGATAAGTGGGTGAGTAGACATCATTGCCCTCTGCTGATAATGAGGGTAAGAAGTTGTCCTCATGTTATATTATGGGGATGGTGGTTAGGACTAACAACCTGGTCTGGATAATACTAGAAACCTAAACTTTTATAATTTGTTGCTCAAATGTACCAGATAACTTGTGTAAATTGCAGGAAAGCTAAGTGACAATATGGTTGCCATGACTTTGTTTTGTACTAGTGTTACCTGTGGAGGTGGTAGATGCTTTGGGTCAGAGATGGGATTTGGCATGAGGAGCAGAGTCTAAAGACCTCCCCAGTTTTCACCCTTTATCCCCTATATAGGGATCTGAACTTAACTGTAGGCGCTCTCTACCTTTACAGCAGTCTCCCACAGGCACAGATGTCTAAACACAGTCCTGAAATGACACAGGAGGCTCTTGCTTCACCAGGTTACAAAACCAAGATCAGGCAAGGTCAAAGGGAAGATGTCCATTTAAATATACTCAGGAGTGCTATCATTGCAGGGGAAGCTGATTGATGGGGTGCACTGGCCCTTTAAATCCAGAAGGAGTGGTGCCTGTGCAGTAGAGAGCAGTGGGAGCATCACACAAAGGAATGAACTGCCTAGTGGGGCAACTATAGGGAGGAGGGCAAAAGCTGCAATGTGTGGCTAAAAGGAAAGTGTGTGCCACAGCAGCAGTGTCGTGACAACTAGGATAGAGATAAACTGGATCAAAGTAGGCCATCGCTGCTGTTAAGCAGAGTTTATTTTTAACACGATCATTGGCCTTCTGGAGAATCCTTGGAATCACAGCCTTGTTTTGTGAGTTCTCTCAATAGTGCACTAATTGTTGAAAGTTCTGGGATATATTGAGCGCAGCAGCTGCCGATTCCTAGAAAAAGACATTCTGAGGAAGTGAAGACGTTATCGCCTGTAGCTTTTTTGGACCAGGTTATGGTTATCCAGCAGAAAAACTCTGACCGTAGAAATTCACGGAAGATTTGTTAAAGGGGAGTCCAGGTTCTTTTTAAATTATTTATTTTTTTTAAAGGGGAAGGCTGATTAAATAAAATTGTACTTCCCTCCCTGCTCCTCTTCTGACATTGCTTAGGTCCATGCTGATCTCCATTTTTTGAGACCTGGTCTTGAGACAAAGGAAAGGACTGAGAATGCTCATTCAACTAATCATGCACTCAGATGGGTCACTACTGAGGGCAGTGATTGGCTGAGAAGATTTTTTGTGTCTCTGTGTGGAGACCAGGAAGATCAGCAAGGACCTGGACCATGAGTCTGTACGGGAGTGGGGGTGGGCAGAGGGATAAGTAAGGCTTACTCTGAACCTGTCACAGAAAAAAGAGGTAATAATAGGAATATAGAAAACCGTCTCACAGATCAAAAGAAAAATTCCTAAAACAATAATCTTTAATAGATATGCATTAAAATAATTATCCTTTATATATAAAAATGGCCTCACACATATAGCCACTATACAAATATGCAACTGTATATGTATAAAGTACCCGTTGTATGTCAGTACCTAAATACAAAAGCAAGTGGACAATGTCTAGCTAATCACAGCAAAAAAGACATTGTACCAAATACCTATTAGCAGGGAGAAGTGCTATAAGAGGAGGAATTGTGTTAAAAATGTGGTCAAAAACTCACGGTTCTGAGCCTTGTCACAGTAGACTCCGTTGCCCCATTGACAGTATTTTCCCATATAATTGAAAAGCACTATCGCTATCTTACTAGTGTCCTATCCAGATGAGCACTCGCCGAAAAGGCGCGACCCCATCCTCTCGGCGGACTCACCCTAACAACTAAATTATACAGTAACAAACATAAAGAACACAGACATAAGTCCCGACGCGTTTCCCCAAGAGATGGTTCATCAGGGGATAATAATTATACATCTGTGATGAGAGATGATGATGGTCCAAGTGATGGCATGATGAGGCCATAAGTAAGTGCCAGACAGTATATCACTTATATACCCACCCCTACTAACCAAATAAACTACTCAGCCAATCCAATGCCACTTTACTCACCAATGATACAGGAGCAAAGTCCTTGCACATGCTCAATAGCAAAACAAAGACGCCAAACACCACATGTTCCGCGCGCCTCCCGTTCCGACAAACCGGAAGTGGCAAGCCGGAAGTGGCAAAACGAAAGTAATTCACAGCACGTGCGCCCCAAATAGGAACTTGAATGGCGGAACGAGTGCAAATGCGCACGCGCCCCGGTCCCCGCCGCGCAACTAGCAAAACAGTGCACACGCGCCCCATAAACAAGGGCGCACTCGGGTGCCCCAACTATACAGATAATAAGTTGGACACAATAGCATAATGGTGACCCAAGTAATAGGATGCTTATCATCAAGACTCAATATCGAGTACACAAGGTTACGTTAAATAATCCAATGGATATAAACCACCAATAGTTAAGACTAAGTAAAATAAAGTGATGGGCAGTAAGACAAAAAAGATATAGAAATATTATATACCTTGACAGTATTGATAATAAAAGGACTATACCCAACACATGGTATGATATTCTCAACTGATTACCCTATCAACAGAATCCGAAGAAAAGGACCAAGAAAACAAAACAAACAAACAAAAAAAACAAACTGAAATTATGAAAAATATTATACAAAACAGCCAAATTGCAGGTTTTTGTTAAGACCATCAGGGGTCGTAGTATGTAATCTGAAAATCCACTCGGTTTCTTTTTTAATATACTGTCTGGCACTTACTTATGGCCTCATCATGCCATCACTTGGACCATCATCATCTCTCATCACAGATGTATAATTATTATCCCCTGATGAACCATATCTTGGGGAAACGCGTCGGGACTTATGTTTGTTACTGTATAATTTAGTTAGTTAGGGGGAGTCGCCGAGAGGTGGGGTCGCCCTTTTCGGGGCGAGTGCTCTATCTGGATAGGACTAGTATAGTGATAGCGATAGTGCTTTTTCTATTATATGGTATATACTGGTCCAATGGGGCAACAGAGTCTACTGTGACAAGGTCTTCAGAACCGTGAGTTTTTGACCACATTTTTGACCACATTTTCCTCCCTCTTATAGGGGCACTTCTCCCTGCTAATAGGTATTTGGTACAATGTCTCTTTTGCTGTGATTAGCTAGACATTGTCCACTTGCTTTTGTATTTGGGTACTGATATACACCGGGTACTTTTATACATATACAGTTGCATATTTGTATAGTGGCTATATGTGTGAGGCCATTTTTATATATAAAGGATAATTATTTTAATGCATATCTATTAAAGATTATTGTTTTAGGAATTTTTCTTTTGATCTGTTACTCTGAACCTGGCAGTCTGTCACGCCACTGTCTGCTGCGTACCTGTTTGCGGTTGCTGTGCAGCTTTTCCCTATGCTGGCCTTGCTGCTCCACCATCTTGTGGCTGCTGTCCTATAGAGGCTCTTTTATTCCCACAGTGTGCAGCAGGGTTGGGCTTCCTCTGCCAATCTCCTTCTACCTGTGCGATTATAAACCTATCCCCCCCCCCTCCCTCCTCCATCCACCATCCACTCCCTGCCTGATCCTTGTTAGTGTTTGTGGCTTGGTTGTTACTGTCCAAGTTTGTTGGTCTGCTGCCATGTGTCTGTCTGAGTCTTTGTCTGTGAGTTTCCTTGTCGTGTCTGCTGTTTCTGCTGTTGCCTTGTCAGTTCATGCCTTAGGTTCTAACTTGTGTCTCTGCTTTGTTTCCTGCCATGTTCTTGGTGTCCTGTCTTAGTTTCTGTTTTGCATGTTGGCCTCCGTCAGGCCTTCCCTTTTGGCCTCTGTTTGGCCTTTATGTCTCTTTAGTTCTGTCCCTAGTCTGTTCAGTCTCTGGACATCTCTACACCTACTCTGCTGTATCTTGTCCCTATTTCCGTTGGTGCGTAGTGTTGGCACTTCTGACCTGTTTGGTACGCTGCCACTGCCTGGAACTGCTCTGAGGTTGAAGCAACAAATCAAAGAACATGAACCAGCTCCAGCAATTCTTGGAACAGGCAGGCAGAAAACATCGCAGGTGCAGACCGGGCTAATTAAAAAGCATTATCGCTTACATTTTATTGATCCATTTTAAAAATCAAAGGCATACATACAAGCTCTTCATGAGAGACCCTCCTTTATGAGCTAGTAAAGCTGAGTGAGGCTAGAATGCCGACGCGTTTCGGGTCACGTGACCCTTACTCATGGCTGCTTTGGTGTTAACAGTCTCTTCCTAATAGTGGATATAATTAAAACACACCTATTCTCTATGTAAATAAGTCTCTTAAACACATGCTCAATAATATCAGGTTTGTACCCCGTAAGGCTCCCACTATATTATCACGTATCTCCCCTAGCTTGTTTATCACGGAAAAGGCTGCTCAAGACACCTGGTTAGATACAGTTGGTTTGTAAGATGTGCAAAACTGTTAATAAGACTTCCTCTTTTACTTCTTTTAGCAATAAGAAAACTTTCTCTATTAAGAGCTTTATAAATTGCAACATGAAGTCTTTTCAGCCCGATATCAGGTGCAGGCCCGTTCATACATTTTTAAATCTCCCGCATGCCACTCCTGGGCGCATTACATAGCCCCTGCGGCGCATTTTATGCCTTTATTATGCACATGAAATTTGGCGTTCACATGTCAAATTTCATGCATGTTGCCCTGTATGTTTTAGACTATTGGTAGACACTCACCTTGCCAACAAAAGCATGTAGTCTCTGTAAAAGAGGTGTGGGCTCACAGAAAGGGGCATGGTTTAGTGTGCAATGCCACGCGCCTAAAAAAGCTGCGAAATTTAGGTGCAATTAGTGACATGAAGTCAACTAATATGAGGTGTGAACATAGACTAGGCAGTCTAAACATGTGCCAAATTTAAAAATACTATGCTAGATTCATATAGATATATTCATGAATGAACTTACACATGGATTGCACAGCAGAATATAAATTTTTGCAGATGATACTAAGCTCTGTAAAGTAATCAACGCAATAGAGGATAATGTGTTATTACAAAGAGATCTGGGCAGAGAAATGGCAGATGAGGTTTAACACAGATAAATGCAAGGTTATGCACATGGGGAGGAAAAATCCATTACATGATTACATGTTAAATGGGAAAACGCTGGGAAAAAATGATATGGAGAAGGACTTGGGAATCCTGGTGGACAGTAAACTTAATCGTAGCAGCCAGTGTCAGGTAGCAGCTGCCAAGGCAAATAGGATCATGGGGTGTATTAAAAGGGGCATAGATGAACATGATGAAAACATCATTCTCCCATTATACAAGTTACTGGTCAAACCACACATGGAATATTGTGTACAGTTTTGGGCACCAGCACACAAGAAAGACTTTGTAGACTTTAACAGGTTCAAAGGCGGGCAACAAAAACAATAAATAGGCTGGGTGGACTGCAATACTCAGAATGATTTGCAAAATTATGGTTATTTAGTTTAGAGAAAACACGGCTTCGGGGGGACATAAAAAATATGTATAAATATATTAAAGGTTAATATAGAGATCTCTCCCAATATCTATTTATACCCAGGACTGCATCTAGAACAAGGTGTCCTCCTCTATGTCTAGAGGAAAGAAGGTATCTACATAAACATAGATAGGAATTCTTTACTGTTAGAGCAGTGAGACCATGGAACTTCCTGCCAGAGGAACTTGTCATGGTGAATTCACTAAGGCCATGTTCACACGGCTTAAAATGGGCCGTATTTCGGTCCGTAATTACGCGCCGAAGTGTGCAAATTACGGGCTGAAAACGGCCCAGTCATTACGGTAATCCACAGTTCTCATAGAGAACTATGGATTACGTCTCCTCTCCCTGCTCGGCGAATACGCTGAGGGGGGAGATAAGTGACATGTGAATTACCAGCGGCGTATACGCGCCGCTGGTAATGAATGTCTATGGGCCGGCGAAGAGCCGGCCCCGCCCGGACCACACGGCGTAATTGCGGGGCGTAATCACGTCCCGCAGTTAAGCCGTGTGAACATAGCCTAATAGAGTTCAAAAAGGGTCTGGTTCCATTTCTAGAGTGTAATAATATAACAAGTTATAGTGACCAGGATTCTGGAGAAGGGTCGTTGATTCAGAGATTTATTCTGATTGCCAGATTGTAGTCAATTGATTGAGGACAATTGCCTTCTACCTCATGGGGGTTTTTGCTTTCCTCTGGATCAACACTATAGGACAATAGGCTGAACTGGACGGACGTCTGTTTTTTTTGGCCTTACAAACTATGTAACTATGTGAGATGTGGTGCATTGTAAGATTATATAGTCTAAGGGCGCGTTCTCACGGCACAGGACAAATACCGGCCGGTTTGTCGGCCGATATTTGCCCTGTTTTGCGGTCGTCCCCACGGCCGCGGGGGGGGGGGACAGCTTTTCTCCGTGATCAGCGGAGCTAAGCCCTCCCCCTTCACATTGGCTTGCACAGATTCTGTCCGGAAACCGGATGGAAGATTGTGCTAGCACAATGTTTTGCGTCCGGACCGCGGGCGGAAAAACTGCCGGACGGAAAACCTGTGCAGTGGGGACTGCTGCACGGGTTTTCCATAGAGCACCATTGTGCTAATTTTCGCCCGGTTTTTCAGGCGGGCTGAAAAAACGGCCGAAAACCCGTGCAGTGGGGGAATGCCCTAAGTTTATACTGTGTAGGTATTAGACAGTATTGATAAATCTGCCCTATTCACTGCACAAATCTCCTGTCTTGATAGTTTGGTACAATGTATCAGTGCCAGTAAAATGTACTTATTGGAGTAATTCTATCCATAGCGGCTTCTTTGGGCCCCTGAAGTTGACGTAGCCCTCTCAAGTTTCAAGAACATTATACGTTTTCTTCATAGGTAATAAATTGCTAGCTTTCTCCGGATATGGTGGTATGACCTTTATTATTGCATTTTACACATGCTGCGGTTATTAGGTGGATGGGGCCCACCTCATTTTGTTATAGGGCCCTAGCAATCTAAAGTCCAGACTGTTTATCTTCCAGAATTGCAATAAACCCCCAGCTGACAGTAGAATCAGATCTGTATCAGTTTAGGGCCGACATATTAGTCTATGTAGGTGGCACATGAAGTCACATTCTATGTGGTAGGTCCTGCTTCTACAATTCTCAATTACAAAAAATGTAACTTTGTTAGCAAGGGGTCAGGAAACATTATAGAAACACCTGTGGTCATGTTCTTCCCACCAACACCCAGAGCCTAAGGTTACCAGTGATAATGACATCAGTGTGGACCAGATCTGTCATCAGCTGCTTAGTGATGGTTTCCAGGTCGCAGCATCTGTTCTCTATGTTGAGTCCATATGAAGTGACACGAGTGAAGATGGTCATAAATATTATGTTAGAATTTATATCTCTTGGCTATGGCTGATATATCCTCAGTCCCTGTAGTTACATTTCTTACTGGATTCACCTGTTGTGTCCATCACTAGCGATAAGTGGAATATATTTAGGGATATGATTACAACTCTAAAGCACCTACAGCTCCTGACCTATCTTCCACCTGCAATGATAGTAATATCTTTTAACCATATGATGTCATTGCTTTATTTCTAGTGTTATGATGTCATTGGTCCTGTGACTCCTCCTGGTGTTTGGAACATGTAGCAGTCAGTAAAGGTAGATGCTTCCTTCCTCCAGTAAAGGGCAGTAGCTGCATAAGACATTTACACTGTGTTTTATGTATGGGATCTCCTCTTTTTATTAAGTATTCCGGATTATACACCCTGCCTGCTGCAGAACCTCATAAAACCAGGAGCTTAAACCAGATTTGCAGCTGCTAAAATATTCTTCTATTTGTTTCTGCAGCAGCTTGTATAATATACCAGATAGTTCACTTTCCAGTTTCTCAATGATCTTTCACAAGAGATCCTGCAGCAGCTGAGAGCATACACTGCATGATAGACACCTCAGCTGGTGCAGAAAGGGGGCACTATTTATACCACTATATATTCTGTCTTATATTCCATATTTTATTTATAGAGTTCATAGTTACTTGCTGCTGGAGTACAAACTTCTGCTCTGACATGTGAAGTTCTGTGTATCTAAGAGGACTGTGAGCTGTAAGGGATGTTATGTGATGTTACCCTTTGATTGATAGTGATAAATTTGGTAAAATCATGTTTGATGTGAAATCCCTTTATTGATATACAAGACATTTACAGAAGCTGCAACTCGGACCCTGCTAGTGATCGGAGGATGGTAGATATGTTAGAGCTTCCTAGTGATTTAAATATTGGCAGGTCCCGCTAAATAGACTAATGGCAGCTGACAGGTGGGAGGAGTCAGGACACTTGGATAGAAAAGGATGGGCACAGGGGTTATCCGTTTTTATTCTGTACCCGTATGAGGCTGAAACACAGGCCACAGGCCTCAAAACACGGATCGCACAAGCAATGGACGCAGGAGCTCCAGAACAGCTTGAGGCAGGAGAAGTTCATGTTCCATATCTTTATACAGGGCCCGATGCACCAGATGTGACAGCACTGAATGCAGGCGAAGTCCAGTGCCCAGCAGAAGGCCAAGGGGCAGCCGCACAGGACCGACAGCACAATGTAGCAGCAATGCTTCACCACACCAAAGGTCTTATAGGACATTCCCCAGACTCCGGGGATGCTGTGAGACCCTTCAGGCTCCCCAAAAGCGTCTTCAAAGAGAACCTGAAGGAAGTAGGAAACAAAGGAGAACATGTACATAAAGAAGATGGTTTACAGGGTGCTCGGACCATTTACTGCAAAATATCACTATTTCTGAGGAGTCATCTAGACTAAAAGGAGACATTATTACAGCTCTGGTCTTCATAGTCCCTAATATCTACTTACTCTAGAATTTGATCAAAGCTCTAAATCTGGACCACATGGACAGTTGGGTTTATTGAAAACATTTGCTTGCTTTCACTAAATAGAAGCATTTAAAATACAGCTGAAAGTTTTGTTCCAATGTATTAATATAGACAATCCTCTCAGATAAGGGAACGTTCACACGACGAGTAAAATTTAAGGCCACATGTATGAAAACTATCTAGGACTAAAACTCACTTTGTTGCCCATAGCAACCAATCAGAGCGCCCCTTTCATTTCATATAGTGCTATGGAAAAATTAGATGGGCTCTCTGGTTGCTATGGGCTACAAAGTGAGTTTTAGACCTAGACAGTTTTCATACATGTGGCCCTAAGGGTATGTTCACACGGAGTATTTTCGGCGTGCATTTCGGTGCGTATTTGCGCTCTGATACGGGCGAGATGCGCGCCGAAATTACGGTAATCCATAGTTCACATAGAGAACTATGGATTACACCTCCTAAGTGACATGTCAATGACTAGCAGCGAATACGCACAGCGAGCAATGTATGTCTATGGGGCCGGCAGGCTGCCAGCCCCCCTGTGCCGCGGGAGTATGCACTGACCAGCGTGAGCTCCCGAAAGACTTGTTGTACTGCGGCACAATACATCGTGTGATCATAGCCTAAGGCAATGTTCACACGGCTTGTTGCCAACGTAATTGCGGGGACAGATTTCGCCCCGCAATTACACTGGCAGCTCGCCGGCCCCATAGACGGTCATTATTCACGACGCGTACACGCCGTAAATAATTGACATGTCACTTCCTCCCTGCCCGCTGTATTCGCCAAGCGGGGAGGAGAGACAGAATCCATAGTTCTCTATGAGAACTGTGGATTACCGTAATGCCTGGGACTGATTTTAGCCGTATTGGAGCGCAAATACACTGCTCAATACGGCTAAAATCAGTCCCAGAATAAGCCGTGTGAACGAGCCCTAAGTGTGCAGATTCTGCCATTGAAAACCGTGTTGTCCAACGCCTTAACAGGTATTTTATTTTACTAATGTACATGCTTAGTGCATGTGGATTTAGTGTAGTTTGTGGATTTTGTTTTACAGGTGGTTTGCAGTCAGAGTCCCATTCATTCCTATGTGGTTTTGAATGAGGATCCGAGTTCAAATCCACATGGAAATGTTTGGGGTGTGTGCTACATGAGTGCTTTAGTCATCCCATTGACATCAAAAGTAAATTTCCATGTGGAATAAGACCAACGAATGAGCATGTTCAGAGTTTTTTTTTTTACCGCACATCAGTTTTGAAAACTGTATGCCAAAAATACGCTGTATGAACTACAATCCATATTTTCTATTGAGGTCAATGGGAATCGTTAGCCTTCAGTTTTCAACAAGGATTTCTAGGCAGACTCTGCAAGAAATTTGACTAGAGATCCCCGTTATGTGGACAGAGCATAGAAAGACTTCCGCTACACAAGTCTCTCTCCTGCCCTGATAGTTGCTACAATATTATCAGCTCAGATAAATATATTAATATATTATCTAGAGAAGATAACATTGTTACAAACCCTCCGCTATGAGAAGTACGTGGTGTGTACAGGCTTTCAGCCATTGGTTATTAACAAGAATGTTTGCATTACCTGCTGCTCCTCTCTGCTGCCATCTGTACTCTTTATAGTGGAATGGAAAGAATACAAAAAGTGCCAATGAATATTTACATTACCTTTTGATAAATCCTCTGTGAGATAAGTAGGCTGCACAGGCTGTGCTTACCACAAAGAGGATTGTCTAGACTGGATACATTGTAAAGGATGTGTGACATCTGTATGGGGAGTTTCAGCCTCTGGATAGAAACAAGGATGTTCCCATTCACTGCCAACAAGCAGAGGTATATGTGTGAAGCACAGGCTAGTAGAATGCTGCAGATAATGTGTCCTTTCTTGTAATTCCAAGGAGCATTGAATACTTTTCTCCTGTAAACCATTGTTCCAGCATAGACTCCAGTTCTACTGGTCTACAATGGACTTCTAAGGACCCCACTGGACATCTCACCGCCCTATTCTGTACCACTTACCCGGACATGCTCATTCATGTTGTTGGGGTCGCGATTTTCCATGTCCAGGGGCATGGGAGCGCTGTGGATGGATTTGGGCTCGGCCATGGTGACTGGAAAAGTTCTCTGCGGTCAAATCAGTCTCTGTGTCCACATTCCTTCATCTCCTCTTATAAAGCTACTGAACTGAGGTTTCCATGGGGCTGAGCATCAAACATTGGCAGCAGTGACCATCCATGGTTACTCCCCTGTACCTGAGAGCAGGTGTTATGGAAACTACTGTCATCAAAGTCACTGACAATAGGGTTAGAGGTCATAGATCAATGTCAAGAAGTTCAAAGCCACCTACTGCGCTGATGTATTGTAGGGTTATTAGTATATAATGTATTGGGCGGGTATTAACGCACACTCTACACAATACACTACCTACAATATCTACACACTGTATCCAATAAACACATGAACTGTATACAAGATAAACAAACATTACATATACACACTATTCACAGACTGGATACAGAATATCCATGCACAATAAATACACATTTGGGCAGATTTACTAATCCCGTCTAAAACCTAAACAGTGTAAAGTTGGATCAGGCAGTGTACAGATCACAGTGGCTCATGCAGTTTGATAAGACTTTCATATCTTTAACCCGTTAGTGTCCAGGCCTATTTTAGCCTTAAGGAATAAGCTTTTTTTTTCATATTTCTATCACTACCTTATTTTTCTGTCGACATAACTGTATAAGGACTTCTTTTTGCGGGATAAGTTTTATTGTTTAATGGTGCCATTTTAGGGCTAGATATAGTTTCATAGTTTCATAGTTTGTAAGGCTAAAAAAAGACAAGTCTTCCATCTAGTTCAGCCTGTTTTGCTAAGGTGTTGATCCAGAGGAAGGCAAAAACCCCCAATGAGGTAGAAGCCAATTGTCCTCATTTTAGGGAAAAATTCCTTCCTGACTCCAATCTGGCAATCGAAAAATCCCTGGTTCAATGACCCCTCACCTGAATCATAGTCACTATAACTTGTTATATTATTACGCTCCAGAAATGCATCCAAACCCATTTTGAACTCGGTTATTGAATTCACCATGACCAGTCCCTCTGGCAGAGAATTCCATAGTCTCACTGCTCTTACAGTAAAGAATCCCTTTCTATGTTTATGTAGAAACTTTCGTTCCTCAAGACGTAAAGGATGCCCCCTTGTTCTAGATACAGCCCTGTGTATAAATATATCTTGTGAGAGATCTCTATATTGACATTTTATGTATTTAAACTTATTTATTATGTCCCCCCTAAGCCTTCTTTTCTCTAATCTAAATAACTTATTGGTTAACTTTTATTAACGCTAGGAGGGAATGAGAAATACTGCAATATTGCCATTGTTTTTTTACATTTAATGTTTTTTGTTCACCATGCAGCATAAATGTGTTAACTGTATTGTCTGGATATGTACGTATATACAGATATGTATAGTTTTTTTTTTTTTATTACGTTTGTACAGTAAAAACACTTAAAGGGGTTCTCTCACTACATTAACGGGATCTCGTTATGATATGCCATCATTATCTAATAGGTAAGGGTGCATTCCCACAGCAAGTGCCACATACCGGTCGGTTATGCGATCGGTATTTGCACTGTTTTGCGGCCGGCCCCGCGGAGAAAAGCCCTCCCCCTTCACATTGAGAAGCACATATTCCGTCCAGAAACCGGACGGAAGAATGTGCTTACACAATGTTTTGCGGGCGGCAAAAACACCGGCCGGAAAACCCATGCAGTGGGGACTGCTGCACGGGTTTTCTATAGAGCCCCATTCTGTTCAAAACTGCAAACCGCCTGAAAAACCAGCCAACAACCCGTGCAGTGGGGACATGCCCTAAGTGTCCCACCTCTGGAACGGGCCCCCAAAAGTCACAGCGCGCGGCTCTCCTTTCTGTTCTATGGGAGTTTTAAGCAGAGCTGTACACACTGGGAACTCCCATAGAACAGAATGCTGGCCATGCTTGCAGTTACTCTCATGCCTGTGCTGTGACTTTCAGTCATGATTTTCTATTGTGGTAAAACCCCTTACATTGAAAAACAAAAAATCTATTTTCTCATCATATATTTGTTATTGCTGTGTCAATGTAATTGTATGTGGGCATGTTTTATGTAGAAGATGTAGATATTATTGGGACTATTTTTAGGTACATGGGACTTATTACCTTTTTATCTTTTTTTCAGTGGAAGAAAGAAAAAAAAGCACATCCACTATTTTTCATATTTTTTAAACTTTTTGCCATGCAGTTACAGTAACACGTCATCTTTATTATTTGGGCTGTTATGATAACCGTATTACTCCATACATGTAAAAGAGTGGGGGGTACCACTTTTTTAAAAAATAAATACATTTACACTATTTTTATTTAACTTTATTTAGTCCTGTTAGTGAACTTTTTTACAAGTTTTTAGTTATCAATTTTCCAAAAAAGAGAACTTCCACATTTGGTGCAAACATAACTTCCAATCCCATGAAAACACAGTCATATGACAATTTCCAGTAATACAAAGGAGAGTGCCACTGTGAGTCACAGTAAATCAGAGTGTATATAAATAATTATCTTCCGCTAGTGTTAAATTGCAATCAATTACTAGCTAAGAAAAGGAAATGACACTGGCAACTCAATGTTCATAATACAGTACATAAACCAGCCGTCCCAGACATACACCCATCCACCACCGCAGGTCACCATACATTGTCTGTGCAAGTACATAATTATTACACACCTCAGAGAAACATTTAGGGTGTGTCCACACGGTAGGTTATAATATCAGACGGATTCTGATTAATAGAATCCAGCTGGTATTTTAACATTTTGTACATGATTTTGGGGGATGGCTCTGTCTGTGGTTTGCAGATTCGCCCGTCCCCCCTAACCATGACATACTCTTCCCCCAAAAAAACCAGGGGGGAAGAATGAACTGTTACGTTTTTGGGAAACCCGGTGGAAAAAAAAAAAATAAAAAAAAAAAAAAGGAAAAACTTTTAAATAATGTTAAAGGTTGACAGTCTCTTTACAGATGTTTTCAAATCCGAAAACGGTCTGTAATACCGACTGAAAAACCTGTCATGCGGACAAGCCCTTAGGCCTGTTACCGGTTTTTAAAATGGGCCTATTTCAGTCCGAAATTTACCCGCGAAGTGCGGCAATTACCGGGAAAAGGGCCCCCAAATTCATTACGGTTTTTTCCAATTTCATAGGAATATGGATTCGTCTCCTCTCCCGCCGGGAACCCACCGGGGGGGGGGGGATAATTGACATGTCATTTCTGGGGTATACGCCGTAGCAGTGTTTTGTCTATGGGCGGCGAAGTACGGCCCCCCGCCCACTCCCCCGTCCCCCTCCCCCCCGTCCAAGGCGTAATTGCGGGGCGTAATTGCCCTGAAAAATCCCGCGGAACATACCCTTTAGAGATACCTCTAGCTGCAACTGCAACCCTTTAATAGCGGGGAGATCTGCATTAACCCCTTCAGCCCCTTGACGTTGCATAGTAGGTTTTTGGGGTTCACCCCCGGGAAATTTGCATAGTTGAGGAGGGAAAACTCTAAAGAGTTTGCGCGTCGGGGGGTATATTCAGCTGACATCCCGCTGCGTGGGCCCCCACCCAAATCGCTCGGAGGGGGGCCCTTTTAACCCCTTTAATTTCGCGACCATAGGTCGCAAAAAATAAGGAGCGGGAGGGATCCCCGATCTGCGGCTGCTGTTTGTGACAGCAGCACGGAGGGCATAAATGTTCCGGGTTGTCTGTGACGTCCGATGCCTGGCGTCCCTGGGGGCATGGCGGGCATCGTACTGACAGTTACCATGGGAAACCAGGAACAGCAAAAAAGTGTGCTTGATTCTATTGAATAAGAGATGAAAAGATCTTCATTAAATCCCCTAGGGGGGGAAAATTTTTAAAAAAAAAAAAATGAAAAAAAAGTAAAAAAAGTGAAAAAAAAGTAAAACAAAAAACACAAAAATTAAAATAAAAAAAAAAGTAAACCCCGCCCTTTTCTCTTTACAAACACCAATGCCCCTAAAAGATCAAAAATAAATTAAATCCCATATTTGGTATCGCTGCGGGCGAAAACGATTGCCCTTAAAATTTGTCTTGTTAATTTTCCCCCGTAGGGAAAACCCGTAAAAAAAAAAAAAAAAAAATACGAATTAGATTTTTGTTCATCCCGCGGGCCACAAAAAAGGGAAAAAAAAGGATAAAAAACTCCTTAAACGAACGTTTGTCCAATTAAAAGTCAGTTACCCGAAAAAAAAAAAAAGTCCTTAGGCTTGTTAGAAAAAAAAAAAAGTTTGGTCTGATGTACGATGCAAAAATTCTTTTTAAAAATTTAAAAAACACTTTTTTTTTTTTAAAGTGCTTAACATAAAAAAAACTATATAAATTGGGTATGGGCGAAATTTGTATCCCCCCAAGAGTAAAAGCTAATTATTATGGATACTCCCCAAATGGCGTGTTAAAAATAAAAATAAAAAAATACAGGAGGGAGTTTTTTTTCCTTGCCTTCCCAAAACGGTTTTTAAAACTGATCAAAAAGTTTTGTCCCCCCAAAAAATGTACCAATAAAAAATAAAAATCACCCCGCAAAAAACAACCCTGAAACACAGTTCCAAAACCCGAAAATAAAAAATTTGGCTCTCAGTTTGGGCCCGATGCAAAAATGTGTTTTCTGTTTAAAAAAAGTTTTTATTGTAAAAAGCAGTAAAAATAAAAAAAAAATATACAATTGGGTTTGTGTAATCATTTCAACCTGCTGAGAAACCCTAGCAGTCATATTTAATCCCAGGTGCCGCTATAAAAAAAAAAAAAATAAAAAACACTACCGGGTTTTGCTGTATTTTGTTAAAAACCTTCACAAAAACCTTAATTAAAAGTGAAAAAATTTGTTGTATCCCCACCCAAATTGGTCCAATAAAGCATAAAACCCCCCTAAAAAAAAAGGCCCTACACGCTCTGCACACAGCAAAATAAAAAAACTTTGACTGTCAGAATCGGACAACATAAAAAGCAATTTTGTTTTTAAATTCGAAACTGTTTATTTAAAGAAAATGTCAAAGAACTAAACTCCAGCAGCAAATGTTAAAAATCATATATAACAAAAACAAAAAAAAAAAATTGCTTAGCAAAAGAAAAAGGGGAAGGTTTTCAATCCTAAGACATCTGATATGCAACCCCCAGGGCACATTCACATTCCCGATAAACTGCCAAGAGACATTCAGAAAATGAATATGACTACAAACTTATAGCAATAAACAAAAAGAGGGGGTTAAAAAAAGCAAATTTTTTATAGACCCATTTGTATTGTGTAAAATAATAAAAAATAAAAAAAATATATAAAAATTTTACATTGCAATTGTACGACCCCCCTTTTTAAAATTTTACATCATTTACATCCGGGAAGCTTTTAAAATTTAAGCCCAAAAAAAAAATGGTGGAACTTTGTTTCCCCCCCCCATTTTCATGGCCCAATGCTAAAAAAACGATGGAACACCTGTGTGCCCAAAATGCACAATACACCCCTATATGAGATCTATGAGGGGTGTTGAATCTAAAATAGGGCAACTTCTGGAAGATTTCATCTGTTCTGCTACTTTGGGGGCTTTGCAAATGAGACATGGCCCCACCAAAATTTGTGTTCCAAAAGCCAAATAGCGCTCCCTCCCTTGTACGCACTGCCATGCGCCCAAACAGCAGTCTACACCCACATGTGAATCACCTGTGGGGTCAATATACTCACTACACACCTGTATATATACCTTAAGGGGTGCAGTTTCCAATTTGGGGTCTTTTTAGGGGTGTTTATTAAGTTTTAGCACCTTAGGGCCTCCTCAAACCTGAAATGGCGCCTAAATAAAATTGCATTGAAAATGACCCCAGAGTCCAGTAGGTGCTCCTCCTATTCTGGGGCTTATGGTTGAGCCAAATAATGCACTAGGGCCACATATGGGATATCTCTAAAAACGGCAGACCTGAGGGAAATGATATTACATTGCATTTACCTAGTCACATTTACCGTATTCCAGTGAATAATGGATAAATATTGAAAATCTGCAAAAATAGTGAAATTTATGGGGATATCTAACATACAGGCCCCTCAAAGCCATGTCAGAACTGGAATGGTCCCTAAAAAAATGTATATTGCAAATTTTCTTGAAAATGTGAGAAATTACTACTAAATTTCTAAGCCCTCTAATGTCATAAAAAAAGGACATTTAAAAAATGATGCCAACCTATAGTGGACATATGGTAGATGCTAGTTATAAACTATTTTGTGGTGAATAATTATCTGTCTTGCACGCAGAAATTTTGGAACTTTCAAAATCACAGATTTTTCAAAATTTTCATGAAATTTTGATATTTTTCACAAAAAAACAAGGATTGTATGGATAAAATTTTCTTACTAACTTAAAGCACAATGTGTCACGAGAAAACAATCTCTGAATCACATGGATAGGTAAAAGTGTCAAAAAGTTATTCTCACATAAAGTGACACATGCCAGATTTAAAAAATAGGGCTGTGTCAGGAAGGCCAAAACTGGCTGGATCCTTAAGGGATTAACCTGATACTTCCATTGCTTGAGAGACAACACTTTTGGGGGTTTCCAATTCAAAAGAATAATTTTCCTAGCATAGAATAGCAAAAGGCAGTATAGGGTATGCTCAGCCTTACTTGGAACCACTACTTGGAACCACTAGACCCAAGAGACTATTGTAGGTTGACATATGTTTTGTAGACCTAATGTTTGATTAAAAAATTTATGAATCTCAGTCCAGTAGTTATGCATCACTGGACAAGTCCAAACCATGTGAAACAACATACTCTGTTCCTCTCCACACCTAATTCAACTGCCGGAAGCTACGCAGCACATTTGCTTAAAGGGGTTTTGCCAGGACGTGCCTTATCTGCTAAGAAGCCAAAGTAAACAAGCCACGGAGCTGAGAGAGAGAGAGACACAGCCAGAGCACAGCGCTGCATCAGGGAGAGTATGAAATGCTCACTCAAATAATCACACTACCACTTGTGGATTCTGTATACAAAAGACAACATATTTCTACCCGATGCCTTGAAAGCTTCTGCAGCTCAGTCTCATCAGATAAGAAGCTTTCTCTGCGCAAGCCCGGCCAGCAGCTTGTCAGGTCGTATCTAATAGAAGCTTTGAAGTAACTAAGGGCAGGTAAGGCAGCCTGTAGCTCTCTCAGGCTGCAATTTTTGTATTCACATATATTTAGAAAAGTGATTAAATGCCCATTTTGGAGGATCCCACGTTAACATTACATCGTGGCAAAACCCCTTTAAGCCTGATTGATGCAAGATACTCTATGAAACCCCTTGGCCTGAATTAGCTGGTCTCTGGTACTAAAGAACATAGAACGCCAGGATGATTGCAGCCCACAGATTGCATCCTCCTGCAAAGATGGAATATCTCCCTGCCATTTACTTAGGGAAGACACTAATGAGGAAGCCTGACAACCCATAATTATCCCATAAATGGTGGAGACAGGTTTCAGCAGCGAGACTCTTCTGGTCACAGATTCAATGGACCTACAATCCACGTTCACACGTGTCATATCAAACTGTGTTGCATACACATGTCATAACTGCAAGTAGTGGAAAAAGGACCCTCCTGGCAAGTGAAACTATTGTTGCAACTCCTCAAAGGTTAAAAAATGCCTTCTTTGTATAGTTGCGTGAGACATTTTACCCCCCAGGAGGGTCAGAAGTCATAATCGGGTAGATCCAGTAGTTCAGGCAGTTTCCGATTACACCATAAAAGGAATGACAGGAGACCAGGTGCTCTCCTCCCCTCTACAGCCAGAAGGTTGCACGAAAGACTTCTAGACAGACACTGTTGCACTCAATAATGTTGTATAAAAATGAAGAAAACAAGTACCATCCCTATACAGCAGGTTAGCCAGCTCCTCATATTACCCCACCAGTGCAGCCTCCAAGACTGTGGTTGGATTATTCTGATTCGACCTAAACCATTGAGAGTTATACGACCACTGCATTGCTACATAATAGATATGGCAGCGCCAGTCCTGCCCCATCATATGGGACTTTAAGCGTGGCTCTATGTAGCAGGGCAGCTGCACTTCCCCACAGAAAAGAGAACAACCTATCCATTGACTCAAAATGTGATCTAGGAACGATGCTCGGCGCAGCCCTATATAAGTATAGAAACTTGGGGACCAATTTTCTAATGTTGATTCTACCTATGAAGGTCATGGAAGGCTAACCCATGCTTTTAATTGCTCATTGCCTGCTGTACCGCTGGTTGTATCTTAAGATCGAAAAACAGCCCTGTTCACTATTATGCCCAAATATTTGATTTGAACCCACTAGTGCATTTTACATTGATATGTTCTGGTCACTTGTATAATGCTTTGATATACTCAGTAGTCCTAAACAATATTGCCTCTGGTATGGCCTAAAAGGTATACAACCATGTCAGGCAATCATGTTTGTGGGGTGCAGATGGAGAACAAACGGAGCCCCTCCCTCTGTTAAACCACTTAGATGGAGTGGTCACTATTGATCGCGGCATCTATAAAATGGGTTAAATGGGCAGGGTCAGAGTTATTTCTGATCCTGCCCACTAATGAATGAGTCTGGCTTTCATGCTTCAGAATATTGGTGCACGTTGTTGAATTTAACCCATGCCCCTTTCCTGCAAAATTATCCCCCCAGAGATGAGGCACAAAATGTATCTAAAACAAATAACGTGTCTAAAATTAGATATGCTAAAATGCTCCAAATTTAGGCACATTCTATGACAGATTCCAGGTGCAACCATGCAACCAAGATAGTAAGTCAACCTCATTGGCTAAGTGTACACCAAATACATACAGCAGCTCAGGAAACAGTATCACGTGATAGGCCTAGATATAGTGGTTCAGCTAATGGTATCACACAAGTTTAGATACAGTTCCTCAGCAAATAGTATCACACATAATAGAATTAAATACAGTGTCTCAGCAGACTTTATCAAACTTACTTGCTCAGCCCAGTGTATCCTTGGTTTCGTCTAATAGTACACAGCGGGGTCCCACACCCTGCGAGGAGGTGACAGTTACCTACATACACAAGAGCTAGTGACACCTCCACATCAATCTTCCTTACATGGATACGCTGTGTACAGTGTCTGCAAACACAAACTACTATAGAGCGTGGATTTTAAGACTTGTAGAAATAGAGGGACATTCCCCCTCCCGTTTTGAATAAGCAAGATGAAAAAAAAAAATCCCTAAGAATTTTGTATTCACAGAAATGTACAAAGCATAACATAAACACAAAAAACCCACTAAAACTTAGTAAACTTTATGGGTATGTTCACATGGCACATTGCAATACGCCAAAATACGCCCTGTAATTACGGTAATTCATAGCTCTCATTAAGAGCTATGATTACCCGACATTCTCCCCGGCGTATGACAGAGTAAGGCCGTGTTCACACGGCTTATTCCCGACGGATTTGTGAGCCGTATTGAGCTCACAAATCCGTCGTGAATAAGGGGTGGGGCCGGAGCGCGGCGGAGACGCCACTCCCGGCCCCATAGCCAATGCATTGTTTTACGGCGCGTCAGCGCCGTAAATAATGTGCAATTCACATTCTCCCCCCGCGGCGGATTCGGCGAGCGGGGAGGAGCGACGGAATCCACTGTTCTCTATGAGAGCAGTGGATTACCGTAATGACAGGGACGGATTGGCGCCGGACTGAAGCGCAAATCCGGCGCGGAGTACGGCGCCAATCTGTGCCCAAATAAGCCGTGTGAACGAGGCCTAAAAGTCAAGAGGAGCAGCTGTTGCTGTTTAGAAGTAATTCAAAAGTAAATAAGTTTAATTAAAAACTAAACAAATGTCCGCCATAGCCGTCTTAGTCGGACAAGCATGAGAAGTAACTTTAGCGCAAACCTAAGTCGCTTATTTTAAGCAGAACAACGCATTTCATCTAGAACAAACTTCCTCAGGTTCGTTAGCACGTACTTCTAAAACACCCATAGTATGTGCCTCATTACACCGTGTGAACATATCCTAAAAGTAAAACTAAAACAAATCAACAAAATAAAAAATGTCATGAAAATAGTAACTAAAAAACAATCGAAGAATAAAATAACCAGAACATAAAATAAACAAAGATTAAGGGGGTTGTCTCACTACATTGATTCATCTTGCTTCAGTCCTGTTTTCTTGTTTTCACTTTGAATCCAGGGGCGTGTTTACTGCCTTCCACTAGGCTGCAGTAGAAGCCAGGTCTGTAGCTACAGCAACCAGTGCTGGCAGCCTATCAGGATAGATCAAACAGGTCTGTAGCTACAGAGACCTGAGGAGCTGATGCAGCCCATACAAGAGGGGATATCTAGGAATAGGTAGGACACTGTTAATGGACGTATATTGCAAAGTGACTTGTTTTTGCAAGATCTTTAACATAAAAGGCAATCCTTGTAGCGAGACAACACCTTTAAACATTTGTTTACTCTTCAGTAGGACATCTGAGAGTTGTCACAAGTTGAAGACTACAGCACAATCATACCCATCTTGCCCTAATGCAGATATATGGTATGCATATATCTATTATCTTATATATATCTTGCTGTATATTCAATGATTACTATGGCAGTAAATCATTGTCATGTGACAGGTTTTCTTCTCGTAAATAACATAGACTGCAGTAGCCCTGCCTAACCTGGCAGGACTGATCAGTGCATACCTGTAACGCCATTGACATTTGTGTGGTTTCCACTCTGTCGTTAAGCACTTGGCTTTCAAAACAGTGCATTGATGTAAACATTTTAGCATTCTGAGGCGGTGGCCATCTAAGTGTTTGTATATTCTGTGTAAAGATACAAATGTCCATCTAAGAGCGTCACTATCAATGCGCTGATCTTTCACAAATTGTGCATTTCAAGGGCAGTAAAACAATTCTTAATGCACAGACCCTAAGAGGGTGTTCACACGGTGTATTTGCGGGGTGTACTTTGGCATGTACTAGTGTCAAAGTACGAACCTGCAACTACAGTGAAATCATTTACAAGTCCAGCACTCAGTGCAGTGTAAAATAATTGCAAAAGTCTAACAACAAAAATCCTCCGATCCTTCTTCAGTGTAAAATAGAGATGAATTTATTTCCATATTATTTAAAATTCATAGTGAGTAGCTAGGCTGCTAACGCGTTTTGGGACATTATGCTCTTATTCATAGCATATGCTATGCTATTAATAAGGGCATAATGTCCCGAAACGCATTAGCAGCACAGCTACTCGCTATGAATTTTAAATAATATGAAAATAAAATAATTTCTATTTTACACTGAAGAAGGATCGGAGGACTTTTGTAGTCAGACTTTTGCAGTTTCACCCATTGAATCCCTGGGTTTCCTCCTTGGATCCTACCAGTGAATGCACATTGTATGCACGCCAAGAGTTGATTGCTGGACATTTCTGGAGACCGAGTGGGTGAGAGTGGATTGTCTTCACATTTGCTAACTAGTGTAAAATAATTATTGTTCAGACGACGGTGATTTGTAGGATCCTATTTCTCAGTGTGTAAAGGAAGTGACCTACCACAGGTATATATAAAAACCAAAATAGAATGGTCCTTTCCATTCTGCTTGGAGCGTGGTAAGTCCAGCTTTCTCTGACCGCTGTCTCTGTTTGGAGATCACTTTTATCGCCTCTTGTTCTGCCTCCAACTCTGCTTGGAGCTTCTGATTCTCCTCTCGCTGGTTGGCAGCCATTTGCTCTATTTTATGCATAGCCCTTAAATGGTCCTCGTGCTGCTTGGCAAACTGCTGGGCCCACAGTTTATTCATTTCCTGCTGCTGGGCAGGCACCAAATGCGCAAGCAGCTCTTCCATGCAAACAAGATTTTTCAAGCGCAGAAAAAGTTCTT